>JBBPOC010000691.1:0-14520 GCA_038091235.1 Tylopilus rubrobrunneus | reverse complement strand
TATGCTCACCTCTTGACGATTTGGATCATCCAGCATGGCCACGAGTTGTTCGAGACAATCAGGCCAATTTCTAGGCTCCAAGACCCCTAGAAAAGAGACGATGTCTTGACCGGCTGCGGTGCGGACCAAGGCAGATTGGTTGCTGAAGGCAGAGAGCACGGCCGCTTTAGCATACTCTGCGACTTCTGGGGTCGCTTTGAGGATGAGGTGGGCATTATTCTTGAGGAGGTAGCCAGCAATTGTCCGAATCTGGTCCTCCTCCTGTGGGAGGGCAGCCAAGATATGGGCGAGATATGCAATGTAGTCTGGTACACGCGTGAAGTTGCTGAGTTTCTATATAGAACTAGGGTGAACACGGGGAGATCGAGACAGGGATGGCAGGGCTAGGTCGTACAAGAGTGATGGCTTTCTGAACTTTGTTTTGGGTGTCAGTAGAATCGCGTAAGGTCTGCAGGATTTCCTGCAAACCGGCTGGCTGAGGACTCCAAGAGGACATCGCGCACGAACAGAGACGCGTCGAGGAAATAAAAGTTGGAGCAAAACGCGCCGGATGAAAGAAAGAAGGACCAACAGCACCCAGCTCGCTGTGTACCGATGTTTATCGTCCGTGGGAATGTCATATCTCAGCATCGGTCACACTTGTCACATTGTCACGTAGCACTACGAGTAAGCACCTAATGTCACTCAGTATAATGATCATCTGAAGGTAACACGCTGATTTCCTCAATGATCGTCCTTACCCGCTCATACACAGCAAACACGATCGCCTGTCCCGGCGCGACCCGGAGCACTCGCGGAGTGATCCCCTTGTAAAACGACCTGGCACCTTCTCTGCGCCACATGTCCTTTGCAACGACCGATATCCGCTGAAACGCGGTCATGCCCGACTCCCACGTCGTCTTTTGCAGTCCTTATCACAAACGTCAGTCCCACTCCGTCGTGTCTCTCCACCACTTACGTGTCTTGATAGTGTCAATCGGCGCGTTCGAGAACGGCCCCATGGCACCGGATATCAGTCCGATCATCATGTGCTGGTACGACGGCAGGTCGACGAGTTCAGGCTGGTATTTATGCGCCACTATCTTCAGTTCCTGGTATGCGGTAAAGTTCACGCCTGATAGCAGGGTTTAGCCAGCGAATGCCATCAGACCCTCTACAGCGCTCACCCTGGTTCGTCGCTTGGCGGAGTGCCGTCAGCGTGACCCCTCTGTATAACGCCGAAGCGCCTTCCTCGCGGATGATCGTGTACACCGCATGCGCGGCATTACGATACCGTGGCGTCTCGAGCGGGTCGACGAGCGAATGTTGCTGCGCCTGCAGTCTGATCTTGACCACCTCCATGGGACAGACCACGGCGATGGCCTCGCTCGTACCGGCCCCTAGACCGGCTGGATCGAAATAGACATGAGACCCCCGCGCGCGCCACCGTCAACCATGCGCGACGCACCAACGAAGATATTCCCAACGCTCGTCTTCCCGGTGGTCTTGTCTGCCAACCAGCCCTTGTACGTCTCGAAGCTTGCGAAGCGGATGGCCATCTTGGGGACGATGCCGGATAGGACCGCACCAAGCCCCTTGTACAGCGCCAGTGGCGTCTCGCGCTGCACAATTCGGATGGCCGTCGCGATGACACCGCGCGGTTTCGTCTAACACGCCACACACTCAGCAAGGAATCCGGCATGCCGAAATGGAGATGGGTCACGTACACCGGCCGCAGTGCTCGCATTAGAGAGCTGCATGCGTACTTTGATGGTGTCGAGCGGTTGACAACATAACTGGCGGGGTTGAGGACCAGACCGTTGCGGTCTAGAGGGGGGACGTACCGCTTCCATGGCGCCTGCAATCCCACCTGCGGTGATGTGGGTCGCAAACCCGACTGGCTTCTTGTCGCCGTTTCGTGCCATGGACCGTTAGACGGGGTGCAACAAGGAATGGTGAGAGGCGAGGAATGAAGCCGATTATATGATCTGATAGGCGCCTTGCTCATCCGAGCTAGAGTGTTATTATGACTTGGTCCAGGGCCTGGACCCTCATGATTTCGACGTTCAGTCTGATTGCCAAATCCGTCAGCGGATTTAGACATGTGAATTACCGTATTTGGACTAGCACCAACCGCTCTTTGTCCGTTTATGATCTGAAGAACGTGGTACTGTATTGCGCGATCTATGTGCATGATGTAAGTCTAAGTAAACGTGCGTGTGTCGAACGTGACATGGAGCAGAAAAAGCACGAAAGCGTCAGGGTATTAGAATGGCTTTACCAAAAACTAAATGTTCGAGGGCGTAATAAATGCCTCCCGATCGGTCTCTATACGAAACCAAGTGCGATGATCGTTTGATGGCAATGGAAAAGAGAGTGATTAATATCCTAGCTCGACCTGCCTTCCTGGGCATTATTAGATGACGATGGCTGGGACAGCGGCATCTCAGTCGTCGGCGTGTCCAGCATATCCTCCGGCACTGATGCCGATTCCTCGTCTTGTGCCGACTCTTGGGAGTCCCAAAGAGATCCAATGAGGGTGTCTTGCTTAGTTCCAAAAAACGGGTGCTTGAATGCCTTCCATTGTGCAAATGCGAAAGCAGGACTACAGAAAGAAATGTCATTTGGTTCCAGACACGTTGGGAGATGACGTACGTCACGCCCAAGGAGACTGCGATAATGATCACTGTCGTCGTAGGTGGTGAATATCCGTTGGTCACGTTGTCCTGCATGACGACCGCCAATGAATGACGTGTCATCGCAGGGGTCAACCAAAACCCACCAAAGCATGAAAGCGATTCCTGTCCATGAGGTAACGAAGCCCTCGGCTCATACCAGATTGTTGGTTAATAACGAGGTCAAATCCAAGGGCACATAAAAACGAGCCAGCGGAGGCACATCCACCGAGCTGTTCAACAACGTCAGCACGCGTCCAAGACGGTTTAATGAGACGGCATACTATTCCATATCTTTGCTTCCACAGGACGAGGATACTGCCAGCAATACCACAAATGCCTATGATGAGCCAGTTGACGAAAAAGGCACTCGGACTGGAAATAAGGAGTCCGCTCCGCAGCAAGACGATACGGATGCCGATGGCGAGACCACCGATACTGCCGAGGACGAGGATGGCGAGGATTCGGGACATGTCCAGCGAGCCCAGAGCGAAACCCAAGATGAACAACACGAGGATGGAAACAGTTAGAACGACGTCGGAGACGCCAACGTCGTCCAGGGCGTTGACGACGACAGACCAAGCTATGAAAGGTGTGAGCGTCGAAAGAGGGCATGAACAAGGATGCTTACAGGCGAGCGCGGCTGCCAGACCGACGGCAGTACCAAGCGTTGCACACCGGCCGCGGAAGCCAGCGAAAAGCAGGGGTGCACCGACAAGGAAGGCAAAGACAATCCAGAGGACGGCACTGGCTGAAAAACCAGAGCCACTGCCGTCTGATGCGAGACCTTGAGGGATCTGCTGGCCGGTGATGGGACTGTACACGATGGTGGTGCCATTGTCGTTGACGTTGAAGATGACGTTCGGGTCCTTCACTGCGAGCTGATGAGCAGCAGAGACTCTGTGAATGAAAAGAAAGACCAAGAAGGAGAGAAACAGGCGAAAGGTGACCGCCATGGGTCAATTGAAGAAACAAGTTTGAGTTTTACGTGTTTCATGCCATCCGCGTTCACACAACTCAGACGCGAATCTCAGGCCATCTTCAATCGCGTACACTCCATCGCGGAAGATGCGACGTTCGTGGATCAAGTGCGCCAACACTATGCAGATCTACCACTCATTCGTATGTCTAGTCGTACCAACACTAGCCACCCTGCTCACGCGAATCAGCCAACATGCGATGCGGCGCGTGGTACACCGACGTGAGTCCCTTCCATCCGTACACACAGACACTCCGATATCGCAACAGTCGTCCACCGAACGCGCCTACTTCAAGTCCACCGACGGACACACCAACAACTGGAGCTTCAATCTACGCAGACCTAATCTGCACATCCTCCCCCTGATCACCAAACACGCCGGGTAAGCTCGCCATTCCATCCTGACACGGCCCCTGATTCACCCCGTCGCAGTCTCCTCCTCGTGGATTCCACCAGAGCCGGCAAACGCATCCCAGATGCCCTCTCCAAAACAGTCCCGATATGGTGCGCCGTAATCAATCGCGCGATCCTCACACGAACACACGAAACACGTACCTGGGATACCGCGCTGTACACCCCACCGGGAAGTGTTAGTCCGCAGGAACACAGCCAAATCGAGGGCAGACTCGACGCTTGGGCTTCCCAGCTTGCGGTAATCCTACCCCGGTCCCTGCGTGTGCTCACCCCGCTTATCTTCCCTAGACATCCGCCTACGCACTCCCGGGACTCGATCGGCCACTGCGTCCGATCTGGATCACCCCCGCTACATCCGTCTTTCCCACATTTACCGCACCGCAAGACCGTCCGTTCTACCCCATCCTATGCATATCGGCATCCAAACAAGTCCTCGATGGCGTCGAACGCCGCGCCGCCGGGTTTGCCTACATCCAAGGATCCGGGGACGACCACGAACTCTGGGGCATGGTCCGTACCTGCACCGATCCTCCATCCCATGTCCTCACCCCCTTCTCAGGGCCTCACCCCGACCTTGTTCTGGAAACACCGCGAGGACATCTTGTCCACGCAAGCTGCTGCACTCCCCGATCTCGTCCAGGCGCTCGTACAAGCGTCGTCTGACGACGACACTGACGTCGCCTCGGACTCCGACCCGTCTCCGCCCGGCACGCCGATCCGACACGTCTCAGGGCGCATCGCGATCAGCACCCTCGCCCCACTCCGACGTCCCCACCTCGTCCACGCACACCCCGACACCGCCTTTCTCCTCCTCACCTCAGCTTCGGCCCGGCACGACGCCAGCGACGAGGACGGCAACGCGAGGACGCTCGTCATACAGACCCCCGGGGGCAAGCGCGGGCAGCACCACTTTCGCACTGGCGTCCTCCCGCGCGCAATCCCGTTCGTATGGCGGCATCTCCAGGACGCGCGGATCACTACAGTCTGTATCGCCTGCCCCACAGGGACGGATGTGAGCGTGGCTGTGGCCGTCGCTGCCCTCGCGCTGTGCTTTCGCCCGGACGGATCGCTGTGTGCACACGCCACCGCCAGCGAGGACCTTAGTACGAGACCTCCCCCGCAAACAAGGATATTCTGACGCTAACACGACCTGGTGCAGCCAAGGACGTGCTCAAGACACGCCTTCAGTGGATCATTGCCAGCTGCCCCCAGGCGAACCCGTCTCGCACGACGCTCAAGCGCGTCAATGATTTTCTCCTCTCGCCTTTTGCTCATCCACCCGAGAGGCTCAGTGTGGACGGCACGCCAGGCTCGCATGCACATGTCGGTCATCGACCGCCATCGCAGACGATAGATGAAGTTGAGTCCCAAGAAATACCAATATGATACAGTAGCGCTGTCATGTGAATGTATGTAGTGTCCATGCAACTACGAGCTTACGGCGCTGCCCCGTCTGGAGACGACGCAGCCCGCATCGGAGCAATACACCACCAATCGGAACGAAGCGCGCACTCCCGCCGCAAACGTCGACGGCACGAGCCAATATCTGCCTGGGCCCAGCATACGTGTTGGAATGCTCACTCCAGACAAGGCGTCGCTATAAGGACCCGACGAAGCCAGTGGTCGACTCAGCGTGGGCGTGTTTGTAGAGGACGGTGCACGAAACAGGGAGAGGTTGAGCGGAGCGGTGCGTGCAGCTGACGTGAGCTGTAGGCGAGCACTGCGACGCAGGGCAATGTTAGTCGTTCGGCAAGGAGCAGGGTCGATCATAGGCTCACCCGAGTTCTGTACTAGACGGAAGCTGGACTTCGTATATCGGGTTCGAATGGTACCGTCCGTGACTTGGTGCTCCGGCGGCAGTGTGTTGGTCCCTTGACAAACATCAGGGTTGCCCTTGGTCATCGATGAAGGATATCAATGCTCACCACTCGCCCTTGGAGATCCTCGCATACATCCCCGCCCCTTCCTGTGGGATCGGCGAGAGGTCGAACCGGTGTGAGCTTTCTACATTGAGAGTGAATGAGCCGAGATGTACTTGAGGTTCAAACGCGGAAAGGATGACAGTGTAGTCGCCCGCTTTCACATTTCTATTCAGCTTCAAAGCCATAGAACAAATAACACCACGACTTACGCGCCATGTCTGCCGCGGCCCTTGCACGACCGCACGTATATGCACCAGACGAAGTCACCACTTCCTTTTGAGCCAATCTAATGTAGCAGCGTAAGCATCCAAGGTAGAAGCGGGTTACCAGTACGCACTCGACGATTCGTTCGCCAGACGACCAGACGGCGGTCACGTTGAGTGGCACATCTCTAGGACCCTGCGCGCTCAACACCACAGCGGACTTTTGTCCAGGCCTGCTTCTCTCGCGTGTGCCCGCTGTCCTTGAACTCCCGACGAACCCCCTTAGAGATGACAACAGCGCATTCGAACCTCTCACATTCGAGTCAGAGTTCTCATCATGGATACGAAGATGCCATTGCGGATTGAGCATGTATGTCGGATAAGTGTGGTTCCCACCCGCATTCTTGGTGGTGAACATGCCGTCGATCTGTCAAACAGATCAGCAATCCTTTACATAGCCAATCAGCGTCGAAATGTACTCGGGCACTGAAACCACTGCTTCTAGGGCCAGTCGAGTCCCCTATGCCCGCGTCCTCGTCCCACCACACTTTGACGTCTGCACCACTGAAGACGTTGACAGTGAAACAAACGTCGTCAAAAGGACCCTCATAGCTCGCAAGAATCGAAATAGCTCCCGAAACCTTGGTGGATGCAGGTAAAGCCGACGGCGTAGGTGACGAGCTCGGAAGCGCCTTTCCAACATCTGTTTTCACCAGTACGTGCGGTGAAGTAGTATACTTGCCCTACGAAAGGTATCATATCGACGATGCTAGCAGAAAATCGAGGATCGATTTACCTTCACTTCTATATTCCCAGTTTTTGACCGTAGGGATTTCCAATCGTCGTCATCATCGTGATTCACAGTCAGTGAGATGTACTCGGCTCCCTTGCGAGTGTTGGAGAAATGTCGCGTCAAAAGGATCCAGATATCTTTGCTCGTGTCTAGCGGGTCGCCACCTCCAGCAGGGAAATCGTGGGATTCATAAAGCAAACGCAGGCGACGCACGGATGCTGGAAGAGGGCAACCATCCTTTAGCCGATCATTGATCATACATTGGCAATGGGATACCTTGTACGCTATCGGTCGCGTTAGGTGGTTTCCATGTCCTGAGTTGTGATGCGTGAGCGGTGTCCGTATTACTAGATGACGCACGATCATACTCGTGAAGGGTGGCACAGCCCAAAAAGAGCGCCGGGTCCCAGGACACATATATACCCTCGAAGGCCGCGCATATATCATCCCACCGAATATTTAGCAAGCCTGGTTACAATTGCAATTCAATCGGCATCGTGGGGGCCCAACAACGATACTCACGCGTGCTGCCCGGACTCGGGTCATTGGCGCGCTGGGCATGAAAACGTGGATCAATCACAGGAACCCTCGAATTAACCAGCGTTAGCCAGCGTTCGTTCTTCGTCCCTAGAATATCTAAATTTAACATTGCATGAGCATGCCGTTGTAGATAGCGTTTCCATGCCAATAGTTAACGTTGCTCCACTCACCAACGACTGCGTAAGCGTGCGAAGGCAACAACCCGACTCCTTGAATTTTCAATAGTATCTTGGCGTCGGTGCCTACGGTGAGCACGCAATGGCCTACAGTATAAATGGGTCAAGGAACATTCACTCTGAATAAAGTAATCGTAAACTCACCTTTCCGAAAAGCGTTTGTTATCTTATCCCAGGTCCTCTCCCTTTCAAACGAAGTGCTACGAATCTGATATTAATGCCAGAGGATTATGAGCGTGGAAGCAGAGGCAACGGGCTCCGGGAGTTGACACCATCCCCCCAAACCATGCAGCTGCAACTCCACGGATGGTGGGAAGTCGCACCTTTGTAGCTCGACATGCTCAGGTATCCACCCAGTCAAGACTCTAAGCCGGATGGCGTTAAATTCTGCAAAACATATGCGAGATAAACCAGTGGACGTGCCGTAGATCAATAGAAGAATTGCTGTCGATAAACAAAGTCATACAACTGAGTGAAAACGAAAGAAGAGCGGCGGAACACCACTAACGATCCAGGGAAATCATATCCCCCCATGAGCTTCATATACTAGCACGGAGGCATCAATGCCAGTGAGTTATTGAATACGACCACCACATACAGCTTTTTCGATCAAGGCCGGCCACATGACCGCTTTTGATCCCGAGGAGATTCCTACTGGTCGTCCGGCGTCATTGAAAGGGAGGGAATCATCAATAGCTTCGGATGTCGATCATGAAAGCAGAGCAGCGTGAGGAGCAAGATATTGAAGACGAGGAAATAAAATTATTTCAATGTTGGACATTGGGGGGATGCGGCGTAAAACATAGAACATCATGATTCCACATCAGTAACAATTCAATCGACACTCACATATCTGTCGCGTGCCGTGGCAAGTTCAGGAGTATTGTCACTGTCGTCGTCCATTGACATAAAGTAGCATACATACTCGTCTGTAATCGCCATTCAGATGTACTTTGAGATCATATCTGCCCGGCTGGTTTCCGGGGACTAGTGAGGAGAACAGCAACTTGGTGAAGAGCGAGGGTTAGTATATGCGCCATCCTCAGTGTCAGAGAAGGTGGAAGAGTCATTTAACAAAGATGGAAACGTAGCGATTGAAATATGGACTCGGAGCGCGATAACCAGCGGAGGGGAGGATGAGAAGGGAAACGCATACCCTCGAGTTGAATCTCTGGTGGTGTTGAACGCAAACAGCTACGGAAGCACAAAGCGAACAGTCGCTGATGATGTTCTGATCTATATCAGTAGGGGCCAAGGTTGTAGAAAGTTGTGGCGCGCAGGTGTATTTTTTCCACGTAACGGTTGTGAAGGTGTTGTTGGACGGAGGGGTGCCAGGTTGACCATTCGGATCGCTGGTGTCCAACGAGTGTCATCACGAGTGACGTCAAAGTCAAGATATACGCACGAGTAGGGAGACGTTGGATTGGGCGGCAAAGGAACACGTTCGTTCCATAAGGGATAACGAATGTCGTTGACTGTCGACGACTTTCGAAGGACACAGGCTTGGCGATCTGGGCGATAGTGAGCGACAGCATGCGAGGCAGGAGCTCAGACGGCGCACCCGCAGCGAAGGGGTTGACAGGCGGTGTGCCCACGCCGAGTCTCTTGGTAGCTTTTTTGATTTTTTCGGCCCGTTGGATGGCGATTGTCGCTCTTGCTTTGCACTGTGCCTGGAACGCGGGAGTGGCTGCGTCGGAGCGTGAGAGATGGAGGAACGCATCGATCGCTTCGATGTAGAGGTGAAGTGCTGCGGTAAACTCTGTGGCGAACTCCAATTTTTTGGCACGTTCGTAGATGGACTTTGGGAGGAGGTGAAGGGTGGAAAGTATGATATGAGAGCTGACCAACCTCGGCTTCTTGAAAAGTCTTGGGGGAGGACATGAACGTGATCTCTTTACTGTTGCCGGATATCCAGGAACACGCGTGTCGACTTACGTGAAACAACTGACTGTATGGCCTGGCCAAGCCAAACCCTGATATAGGGTTTGATTCCGCACACAGGCCCTGGAACACTCGATCGATAAGTAAAACGACGCCGTTCCACGGGTCTTGGCAAAAGCTTCTATCAGCTACGTGTAAGGCACGATCACATATATGCAGGTACTAGTTATTCTCGAACCTCGCGTCAGTCGCTGTTCACGAGCATTCAAACTCTGGGAACATCGCAGAAGATCGCATATACAAAGAGAAGCGGATGCGCACCGAGCATCGCTGATCCAGGAGTAAATTAAAGCGGAGTTCTCCCCATTACAGACGTCGCCTCTTATAAGGGCTTCCTATTTGCTCCGCTTCCATAATGCTTTCTTCTATATCGTATCGCAACTCTCTGTCACAGTCTGACGAGCCAGCAAGCGGAGCAGACCTTGTGAATGAATGTCAGCTTGGCAGGGTGGACCAAAACAAATGTCGTGATACCTCTCGTCATCTCTGTTGCCACAGGTGCCGTCCGTAGAGGTTTTGTCCGAAGCAGGCGCGGGTAAAACTGGGTTGTCTGACACGTCCATGAGCTCACGAAGCGGCCGGAATGGCTGCTGGTGGCTCAAGAACCGCTCAATAGACCCAATTAACGCTTCTGCACTAGGGCGCTGCTCTACTGATGACCAACAGTGCTCGATCAAATTCCAGTGTGGATCATCTATTGGTCGGAATGCTGGTCGGCCTGGGTTGCGGCCCTTTGCTAAACGTAGTACGACAGCTGCGTCTTCCCGTATTTCTGACCACGGCTGTTTTCCAGAGAACGTCTGAAAATTTCATCAGAATGCAGCTTCTTCCGACGCCTGACGGACTTGCCTGGAGACCGATGCACCCAAAAGAATATATATCGGTCTTTGTTGTCCGGCTGAATAGGTCTTCGAGTACAAGTTGCTCCGGTGCAGTCCAGCGCAAGGCTCCTGAGTGTGTGGTGGACCTTTGCAAGTAAGTTAGGACCTCCGGAATATTCCCCACCAAGGAAGAATAACCGAAATCCGTCAAGCGTGCGGTGTAATCCGCGTCGAGGAGCACGTTGTTCTTTCTCGAAGTTAGGTAAGGCAAATGATGAAACTTCGACCCTGACGTACACAGTTCAGGTCACCATGAACAATGGGAAAGGAGTGCACTGTGAGTTGTTCCTCAAATTGAGCCCTTGTCGACTTATAAATTCATGCGACCCACAGTATTGCAGTCCATTTGCAATATCGAGCAACTATCATGAATAGTTAGAAGACGAGGTGTGAATTAAATCTTGATTCAGAGCTGGACGTACAAATTGTAGTCGGTGTGCCACACCTAGATCATCATCATGCTTCACTAAGAAATTTTGAAGAGTGTCATTGGGCATCCACAGCGACACGAGCGACATGGCACCGTGCATTCCAAAACCATATGCAATGCCCAGGAATGGGACGACATTGTTGTGATCTAGTCTCCTCCAAATCCCTAGTTCTCGACGGAGCATCTGGAAGTAAGCGGCTTAAATGCGTTCTCTTGTCACAATGAGCTCGTTTACCTTGTGAGATTTATTGGTCGTATCCTCTGTCAATGTGAACATGAATCGAAAAGCCTTTATCGCGACATGGACCTGCGGAAAGACTGAATAATGGACACCACAGATCCTGAATCACGTCCAAACCTTCTTGGGCACGAATCCACCCCAGTACCAGCCTCTATAGACATCACCAAAGCCTCCTCCAGCATAACATCGATCACTGTCTTTGACGATATATTGAGTGAGATCTAGCGGTGGAAATTGAACGCTGACCCAGACACAGAATCAGAAATACGTTCTACTGCCTCGAGAAGTTGGGAAATACCTGAGTCTAGAGATCTGGGATTGTTCGGGCAACACGGCAGCTACATAATATCAGGACAAACTTGAAGTTCTGACAGTAGGGAATTTGCACTGACATTGGTCACTTGATGAAGAAGGATATGACGGTATGCCTGCCTTGTCAGGCTCGCCTGGGGTTTCTGGGTTATGATGGAGATCCTCCTCGTTCGATTCACCTCGCGTCGGCACAGATTGTTGCCACTCTGTTGGTGGTGCAGCATGCTAAGGCATATTGAGAAAATGTATGTGAACTACCGCAAGTAACATACGTCGGGAAGGGTTTCCCCAGTCTGCGAGAATACTTAGTATACGGGCACCACAGTGGAAGCAGTTGTGAATATTACTCACCTGACTCCCAGCAGCCTGCGGATCTAGCCACTGACGGGGTACCCGTAATAAATATATCTTCTTATCGCGTCCTGCTAATGCCATGAATTCTCCGGACGGAGAAAAACACAGCGAAACGGCACTCTGTTTGTATGCTCCGACGAGATTGCCAGAAGTCACATCCCAAAAACGAATGGTAAGATCCCAGGATAAACTTGCAAGCTTCGAACCATCCGGGGAGAGGGAGAGACAGCTTATTCCACTAGTGTGACCCACCCATGGTTTTCCAATTGGTTTCCCGGTACGGGCGTCAACGCGGTGAATTTCCCATTGGGGCCTGCTTGTCGAAAAGATTATTCTTCCATCGTATGACCACGACACAGCCCAGCGGTCCACGGCGCTGCTGCGGGGACGTACTGGCCCCCAAACATATTTCCCTTTTGCGACGTCGATCAAATACAGATGGCTCAAAATGACGCACGCAAGCCTTAGGTTGCGTTTGTCGGGGGAGAAACACATCGCGTCCACTTTCCCCCTGAACTTGACGGAATGTTTGACCTCTGCACCCCCGTCCAGATGGCGAAGAGTAAGCTTCGCGTCGCCAATCGCGACGAGCAGATCATCTGGCGAAATGACAAGATTGGCGAATGCATGCGGGCGATTCCACTCTGCGACTATGGCGCGCGAATCGATGTTCCAGACTTTGATCCTTTTGTCCCAGTCACTGCTGACGATTCTCGTTCCATCGTGGGATACAGCAAGTCCACCCATGGCAATTCGGGAGCCCTGAGTCATCCATGTCCCCTCCATTTCCCCATTGTCCACGTTGAAAATTCCAATGCTTCCGCTAAAGTAGCTAGCGACCAGTCGTTTTCCACCAGGGAGGTACGCCAGGTAAGAGGCATCGGTTTCAAGTCCACCGTCGATGACGAGATGCGGCCGCAGCTCGTCAAACATTACTGGCGTGGCATTTGACTCCGAGTCCATGGTTCGCTGATGCGTGTCTAATGTGGGCTGCTGTTTGGATAGGCGTTCGCTGAGGTGCGTCCTGAAAAGATGAGGGGAGGGAAAGCGCTTGATGTGTGGGTCACCACAGCATATATTTACCACGAGGCACATAACATGCAGTGCCAATCAGACACCTACCGTGTTTTGGCGCCCACAGCATTCCCTCTCTGACGTAGTGTCATAGTCCTCATCAGTCGGTTTTCTGCATCAATACACGATCCCCCAAATGCGCACTATACCCTCACATGTGTATGCGCCACGAAGACTCAAGCAGCTCAGTCAACCATACGTGGCTATTTGAAGCCATTGCTGCTAAGCGAACGGGTGTAGTATTCGCGTTCTACACCGCTGACGATAGTCGGGTCGGTGAGTTATTATGAATCGGGATTACCGTACCTTGGCCACACCGTTGAAAGAGGTTATTACAAACCCCGAAAACAGTTTCGATCTGTAAGTCGATAACGTGGCATGGTGCACTCTATCGTGTAGCGTTGTTCAAAATCCACTGAGGGGTCAAAGATTGGTGGTATGTAGTCGAGCTAAGGAATGTTCGCTCACATTTTATGCCTCAATACGGGCCGACGATATGTGTGACATCAAGACTGAGGCTTGTGGCCTGGGTGCCAATCTGAGAGTCGCTCAGGGCCGAGAACTAAATTTCATATGTGAGTTGGGGAGATGCGGGACTGTCATTTCGGTGAGTCCGATAGGTTCTGCGTTCGGGTTTATTGGCTTTTCTGGATTTCGCCATTAGCACAGCTTGCCAGTGAATATAGTTAATCACTGCAGACGGTCAGCATCTATGAATTTATTCTAACACGGGATTTGACAGACGATGCTAGTAGAGAAATGACAAGCACGATGGGCAAATAATTGAAGCAAAATAGGATGTTAGTAGCGCCTTTTAATGACTTTCAGTTCTGATTCTAAGTATTCTCTGTCAGAACAGATACTTACCTGCACTTTTGCGATGCAGTGTGCTTTGTCAAGTTTTCGAATCGCGTATACGATTTTTCGCAATTGGGACACTTGAATCGGACACCCGCGTGGGTAGACCGGATATGCCTAGGGACATTCATCCATTGTAAGGTCCTAGAACACCCCACCCATGGGCATTTAACGACCCGTTGTGGCGGGTGCCAATGGCCATGCTTGCGAAGGTGCAATCTGATGAACTTCAGTCGGCCATGCACCGGCAACGTGCAATGCGAACCGCCGGCGAGCCCACAGGCAGGTATCGGCACATAAGGAATATCTTTCATAGCCGATTGAAGGCCGGGTGCGTCCTGCGACGCATGGAATGATTGATGTACGTCGCCTGACGAGGGTGTCAACAGAAGACTCGGATATCGCTGGTGAGAGTCACAACTCTTGCCTGCAGCAATAAGTCCCCGGACATGTGGAAGCACGGACTGACCACTGGCAGTGGGGGGGCCATGGCTGGGCACCTGCGAAGCAAATGCTTGGGGCCCAAGACGTAAAGTTGGACAGTAAGATGGTATTTCCTGGCTGGGGCAAAAATTCGTGTTCAGCTGTACGTCGTGAGGAGGTTCGTGCATATCTGTGGGGTCACCAGGGTGTTCCGACCATTCCTTCTTATATATCCAAGGGAAAATTGTATCCCTACAATGGTTAGCACGGCGTTTCGTTTCCAGGTCCTGGAAGCAGGGTCGCGTTGTAGTAAGCAGCCCGGATC
>JBBPOC010000690.1:0-14534 GCA_038091235.1 Tylopilus rubrobrunneus | reverse complement strand
GTCCAAAGATTCGGAGAGCTGGAGTGTGCTGACGATTTGTTCAAATGCGTCCCTCATCCATCGACATCAGAACATGCATATATGCGCCAAAAAAATGGCATACTCACTTATAGGCATTCTTTGCAGCCAACAGAGCGACGTTCTCAGCTTGTAATTGTGTATTCCTTGCTTGAAGGGACTGGATTTGCTCACTGCCGTGCTGATGGGATAATGGACACATCATGGTGAAAACTAAGATACGCGAGTGCGAGGCACAAACCTGGCTTGGAAGCAACATGCCGCCGGTTGGCAAATTAAACTGCCCAATTTGAGACTCGAAAGTGCCCGAGACACCGGCGCCACCAGCGTGCATTTTGCCAAATGGATCCAGATTGTGTATGTTACCGGTGGTAACTAGAGAGGTCGATAACATAGGGGCCTGAGGGGATGAATGAAAGCCATCTGAAAAGATGGGAGGGTACATGTTATGGTAGTAGAGTCAGAGAGCAATTTCAATTTCCGACGTACTCGATGTACCATACTTATCTTTACTTGGTACTTGCTCTCATCCAGCGAGTTCCCACTACGATGTCCCAGCCCACCATTCTCACTGATACAACTACACCGCCTGCTCCTAAAAGGGAGGTGACCAACATCATGACTCCCGCTGTCGACACAGACGCCGACAACATCGCTGTCTTCAAGCTTTTTGGTGTCAAACCCGCTGAATGGAACTTATACTCGTGTGTAATCAATCCAGCCAAGCCCGGACCGGTGGTATTCCTCGTTCTCTATTCTGATTGCATTGATATCTCACCATCGCATACTGTAGATGGTTGTATTCCAAGTCCTGTCCGGGAATACCCCAACCACAAGCACTGTGACTCCGAACGGATCTGACCCCAAGTCGAATGACAGAGTGGTCCAGATTGAGTCCAATGTGGATGAAGTCAATGCTAGGTACGCATATACACATCAGTCGTCAACTCATCATTGATGTATATTCCTAGGATTACAACGCGTACTACCACACAAGCATATCCTTGCATCTACCTCAAAGCGCACCCCAGAACCAATGCGGCATATATTCGCGTCCTCAAAGACTACGAATACGATGTTTTAACAAAGAAAACCAACCACATCATCCTTCCCGGAGAGCTGGTTCTAACGGACTCTGACTCGGATACCGATGTCGAACTTGAAAAGGAAAATCTCAATCCTAGCGAAGACTCGCCAGACACAAAGGGCAGGCTGGGTAGGCAGGTAAAGCGTGCTCGAGTTTAGAGATTCAGACAGCGTTGGACTCGTATTCCACTTGTACTTTTATTCCTCGTTATACATGTCATTGTCACCACTGGCACCGACATCATCGTCTGCATCCTCTGGACTTGGACGGTTGTAAGCTCCATCAAGTTTACTCATGTCAACAACAAAATACCTCTCTCCACCTGCAAAGCACCCAGGTAGTGTATCGAATGGATGCGGGACCATTCCGATCACAGAGACGATTCTCTTGATGTCGACAAAAGTGAGGCTTGCTTGCTCCATGGATTCGCAGATCTTGACAGTTCCGTATGACAAGCGATCAAGGTTTTCATCGAACGGACCAAAGAGCCGAACACAGGCTGCATTCACAAAGTCCCATTTCTCTTCATGTGTTGGACCACTGACATCTTGAGATTCCGAGTGAACCGTGAGCTGAGTGTAGTACTGGACCTCTGCAGCACGGTACGTGTTATCTTCCATGAAAACCTTCCAATGCCGTCAATGGATAAGTTCATATAGATGTAAGTATACCTTCAAGTTACCTTTACATGCCGTGAGATACGCTGATTGGAATCAGGCGATCTCTGAGTTTCACTCCATGCTGATCAAGCGATTTGACCATTCGGGAGGCGAAGACGAGCCCATTGTCGATATCTTGCAGGGACAGGCCATTGAAGAAATATCGAGATAGCTTCCCGTTCATTGAGCGACCCTTCAATTGCCAGTGGACGGCGGTCAGATTTGTGAAGAAGAACATATCCATCACTAATGTCTTCAGCACCATGGGGAATCCAATTCTCATCACCATCGAACTGGGGAAAGAGAGCCTTGAGCGCATTCATTTGACAGCGTCGAATGCCCTGCTGTGCAAGATTCGAAAACGGATCCGATGGCTGTTGAATCTCCTGACCAAGGTTTCCGATGGTCCGCTCCATAGTCCACTGTGAGGAGCAAATTGGTGCACCAACACGTGTTGCCTCCAGTGCAAGGTGGTTCGTGAGGTGAACGCATGGCCGAACAAAATGAATCTGATCAACCCGTCGCTGATAATACAAGAGTTCAAATTCCTCCTCCCATTCCGCAAACCACTTGCATGCCTTCTGGAGATCTGTAGGCATGATATGGTATTGAGACATTATGCGGAGTGCTGCCACAAACTTGCAGAAGTTGCACCAGTGTTCGTCTGGAAGTCAGTCAGTCAGTCAGTCAGTGAGTCAGTCAGTCAGTCAGTCAGTGAGTCAGTGAGTCAGTCAGTCAGTGAGTCAGTGAGTCAGTCAGTCAGTGAGTCACTATCAGCAAAACCTGATGTAGCTGTCCAGTACTGTCCAGCACTATGAGCACTATGAGCACTATGCGCTAGTACACCTTGCCAGTGCCACTAATCTGAAAACCGGGTTTTGCTGATTTGAAGGACACCATAGAGGAGTGCCGGACATAGATGATAGAGCCATGTAATGTACTCGCACGCCTTGTAAAACGAGTTTAGCTTCTCAGCTGGGTTGCGAGGAGCGACGTCGAAACATCCAGGGAGATGCCGTTTACAGGCGGCCACGATGCGACCATGTTCTTCCCACTTTCCTTCAACAAGTACCCTCCAAACTTGAATCCAGTCTGTCTTGCTATCGGTCTGATCGTTGCAGTCCATCTTGCCATGCCAGAGGTCGACGAACAGGGAGGCCATATTTGCACCAGCGTAGTGCATGATTTCGGAGGAGAAGCACTCTGGGATCCCAAGAATCTTCTCTGGTTGTAGGCCAAGGAGGATACTTGGACCAACGATCCCGGTTTGAAGGCGACGCTCGTCGTATTGCCTTTTGTGCACTGACGACATCAAGAACTTGAGATTTTTTACGTACGCATCAGATGTTCCGGTCGAAATGTCGTACGGACTGATATCATCGTGGAGACAGCCAGGGACGTCGTAGTTAGTGGGCAAGAGGAGTACTGGGTAGTACTGGGATCCCCGTGGTTTTCGACAACCTTGGAGAGAGCAATACATGCGACAGCCACACTTTCCTGAATGTCCGACAAGGTTGCTCGTGCAGAGCAAGCCAGGGCCATCTCCACAGGATAAGAACAAGAAAGGCCGGGAGACGAAGGTCTTGTTCTTTGAAGCGTCCCAGATCGTCAGTCCTTCCTGTTGCAGCGCAGAAAGATGGTGAAAGCCTGGATAAAGGAAGGACTCGATGTATCCTGGTTTCTTGGGTCCAGGTATGATAGCACCTGGAAGGACGTTCTTCTTCTTGTAGCGTTCGTCAGGAGAGTGCTCAGCGACAATCCATATATAAATCCAACAGTCTGACTCTTTCTTCTCGTAAAGTTGAGCGCCATCGATCGAGAAGATCAGCAGTATGTCGTCATCGCTGATGCGCTGAGTGCGGTGAGCCTCGAGGTACGCTTCGCCAGTAAAAATGTCATCGTATGCATCGGGAATACCTCCATTTTGTCCGATTTCCTCCCAGATTTGTCGTGTCCGGTCGTTGCGATAGTTCAGCTTGGTGGCAGTTTGGGGATTACGGTAAAGTGCTTGTAGTTGTGGTCCGATCGGAATCATATTGAATACTGCGCGGGGAGCTTTGACACGGCCAGACGAATTCATGAGCTGGACTTGATCATATCGATGCTCCTGGCACGTAGGGCACTGCTCGAGGTCTTTGTATGGTCCAGTGTATGCGATGCAACTGTTGATGCACATGTCATTAACGACCGGTTTGACACCGGTGACTTCAGCTAACATCGTCTTGATCTGATAGAGTGACGGAACATCGGATCCGGGGAAACACTTTTTGACAGCACGGCGGATTGTTTCATATGTTTCTTGGGATGAGTGTTCCAGGGCAAGGAGCATGGAGAGAGCAAGTTCAATCGCAGGGTCCTCAAGCTGAGGCGTCGTCCGAGGGGGGTCACGGAGCCGTTTAAGAGCTTCATCTGCCAGTCCACCAGGCTCATCTAGTTTTGCAGTCCGTAGTCGCTGGATGAACTGCATGTCGCGTCAGAGGAAGTCAAGGCGTGTGGACTCTTCAAGTGCAGCTAAATCGAGGTCGGAGAGTGGGTTCTGCGACAAGTTTTGGTGATTTGGTTGATGGCGCTCCTCAGGCTGACCGCGTGTGCCGGTGGCGGCATCTCCTTCATCCAAGTCATTCCGAAAATCGATATCATCTTGAGGATCTCCCTGAAAATCTTCTTCATATCCATCATGGTGATCTTCCGAGTCAGTTCCAGTTGGAACAGTGGCGGACCGAGATGCTGGAGACTCGGACTGAGACCTGGAAGCCTAAGACCAAGATTCATGGTAAGTACGTCAATCAATTTTGATATGTGTACCTCATCCATTTGTACACGGCGTCGTTGGGCAGGTCGTTCATCATTTTCACTCTCGTCTTGCCAATGCGAAGCCTGAGCAGAAGGCCCACCAGGAGCTGCGGGAGCAGTCGGGTTCTGGGATGGAATGGGCGGTTGGAACCCGTCACGGTTAGAAAGGTGGGCCAATCTGATTGCTTGCTTCTCGTTCTCTGGTGCATCAAAGTGAGTGAGTGAGTGAGTCAGTGACTCAGATCAGCAAAACCCGGTTTTCAGATTAGTGGCAAGGTGTACTAGCGCATAGTGCTCATAGTGCTCATAGTGCTGGACAGTACTGGACAGCTACATCAGGTTTTGCTGATTTGAACAAGTGTCGGTACCAGGTTCGTCTCGATTTGAGCAGCTTCCGATGGCCTTTACAGTACTTGCGGCACACACACCACCATTGCTGATCCATGGTAGTGTGTCGTCAGTCTGGGAAGGGGCCAGTTTGATCGTTCGAATGGAAAGTATATTGTGCATTGGGATTGTGTACAGGTGGTATCGTGACAGGGAGATGTAGGTTGTCTTGTCAGTAGATGGGGGTTGCTCGAGAGCGATGTCCGTTGATCGATCCCACGCTCAACTATTCAGGAAAAGCTTCTGCGATCTATGAGTAGTACTCATATCTATGGAGAAAGACTACACACGGACAGAGTATGTCTAACTAGATATTAGTACATCCAATCCACCCTTTCTATATCTCCATCGCCGTGCCACTATTTCCATATGTCCATTTTTCACTGGGAGTCATTCCTGACCCTGATAGGGAAGTTTAACAGTTGATTGGAACATAAAATAAAGTTTGTTTACATGCAGCTTACTATGGTCCGGATCGTGGAATCCAAACTCTAAATTCTGTGCGCCGTCACGACCACACTGGCGTACCCTGTGCGGTAAGTATTTTTCGAGATCTTTGAAGTTCAAAAGCACACCAACCAATGATGATGGTCACCTGAGCATGACCAGCTTGAATTAGGGCTTTGAAAATACCGATGGCCGGCAGTACTGCCAGTGTAGCGTGCAAGTCAGAGGTGCCATTATACTGGCCAACATGCTAGGGGTGCCACTCGGCCGAGTTGGAGTGCAACCATGCATGGCTTTCTAATTAGTCTGAGTACTTGCAAGTTTGACCTTCTCAAAGAAACAGCTCAATCACATGTCCATTTCAGTGCCTGGGCTAGTGCGTTCCCTGCGCGGTCGCGACCACATACCCTTCTGAGGCAAATTGCAATCCCATACTGAACAGCTGTAGGTTTGCAGACGACTGCCACTCGCTCCTCTTTAATTTGTGTTTATTACCACTGCTTGAGCTAGAAAATCCCCCAACTCTTCTTGTGCCAGACTGCCAGTCACCTAGATTCAAGTCGGTGCAAGTTCATGACAGGCAGCCCTCCATTCCCACCGAGTCCTCTAGTACCCCTTTCATCTTTTGACGAACGCTCATGTGTGACTACTGCCCCGCCGGTGGCTGCTTCGAACTTTCGAGTTAAGAAACAGCCGCATTCAATGAGCCTTACGCAGTGGTACGACAGAATGGTATTATGTGGCCTGCTTGCTCCTTGAGCACATAGTTAATTCATCCGCAGGTACTACCGAATCCTGGCCTTCTGGCTACTTATGCCGACGAGCAGTCCCAGCGATGGTCTTCTGCCATTTTGAAGAAGAAGCATGCCATGCAAACCATGCTCGAAGCGCAGAAGGTCATCGAGGACGTCGAAACAGATTTCTCAGATTACTTGAATAGAGAGACTTTCGGGAACTTGCGATCCAAGTTCTTTAACGATTTACCGGACTTCTTCTTCCGACGGACTGTATCTCAGGCAGCTTGAGAGATTAGCGATCCCACACTTGTCTCAGAGCAGTGCGTCACTTCTCTCCCTCAAAACACCCATTTCATTGAAACTGTACTCACAATCGCAGTGTAAATACCGCCGCAGACATGTTTGTATAGCATGATCGTATCACTTGAAGCTTTGAAGAGGGGAAGTCTGTTTTTTACGGTGCTATCCTTATGCATTTCGACAGCGCTGTATGTATTATGATTGCCATACGGATGAATATGACCAGTAATGTTGTCACGAGAATGAGCAACTCTTTTGTAGTAATGGAAGAATCGCCGAAAGGCGTAACCGAGGATTGATGGAACTTCGGGTGCTGCACCACCAGAGTCTCACTGACATACAGGGTTCTCTTTGCGCCCTGAGCAGGTCGTATTGCAGCCTTGTTCCACTCTTCAGACTGTTCAATTTAAACGTTCAGATGTTGAGCAAGACAGGTGAGACTATCCACCGTATCCTCGCTTGCCAGTGGACAGAAACCTTTCCAGTTCGCCCAAAACTGCGATCCACTCCGGGCGCACCTCTGCCAAGTTCTTCTCCAGACTTGTAAACGAAGACAGATGATTCTCCACCGCTCGCTGTCTCCTCGTGGCTTGGCTTTCGAACCGGTTCCTCGAGGAGGAACGCGCCCGTGATCATTCCAAGCAGCGTTGAAAACGAGTCCAGCGTCTTTGTCATATTGACTCGAAGATGTAAGTAGCGTTTTGTGGCAATAGGGAGAAGCAGACCAGGTTCGATATAGCAGTGCTGACGAGCACGATGCATGATACCTCTGAGAGTGTCTCCCACGTGGCCTCCCTCACCACGCTAGCTCATAGATGAGCCAAACATTCTAGAATGAGAGGTACTCACACGATGAAGAGAACGGTTGCAGCCATCAAGCATGCTGCGAACAATCATTCTTTGGGACTCAAGTTCCCGAATGCCGAGTGACTTGCCTGAGTTAAACGTTGGCTTCGACATCCCCACTGCTGCCAACTTTGATCTGTTGCCACCAGAATAAACAGAGGCCATTGTAGCTCATGAGAGCGGAATACAGCCATGCCACCAGGGAACACGGATCAGCTTCAAACATTCCTCCCTCAGTATCAAGTAGAGAAAATAGAATATTAAATTACATTGTTGCAATCATGTGCGCGGAAGGGTATGGGTCGTTGCCACGGCCAGAACAAGTTCCAAAATAAACAGGACAAGGAGGGATGAGACACGAACAGCGAGCCGATGAAGTATATTATAGAGTATTTGAGAATGTTCTTCCACAGGAGGGGTATCGTAGGCAGCCGTGGCAGGAACCAGGTGTTGTCAACACGCCAGCGACGTGCGTTGTGGCGGTGACGGCGCCAGTTAGCGATTCTGAGTGAAGGTTATACTTCGCTTCTTGGACTGTATGTATGTCTGGACGCAGGGCACATGGGAATCGTTTGGAGGTTGGCGTGAAGATTCAGCGCTGTATTGTCAAGGGTAGGACGAAAGGAGTCGTATCAACATGCGGATATCCGAGTCAACTGGTACCGTGATTTGGGTCTCATCATTGGACGTACTTACCAGGTGTTTCAGAGCGAAGCCGTAATATTGCTACGGTAAGATCACGATAAGCTCGAACCGAAGAAACGCTACGCAGATCTCGAGCCAAGGAGGTGAGTTATGGGACCCTGCCCCGGTTCAGGCGAAACTTCAAGTTGGATTGGATACAAGTCTAAGATGGAAACTGCTAAGTTGGCGGGTGGGAACGACAAAACCGCCGACAACCGGACAGGTTTCATGAGTCAGACAACTGGGCTTCCTCCCTAGGACAAACTCCTGTTTTGATTTGATTAACAGACTGCGCCGCAGCACGCCGCTTGGTTGCGCAACTGCGGCATCCGCCTTTTTATCTGGTGCGTCTCCTTTCCATCACTCATCCTTCTTGCCTCCCATGGACACTGTTAAAGTCGAACCCTACTCTGACGTGCCTGGTAATCTCGAGAAAGGAGGTCCTCCTGCTCAGCCTCCTCACGCGGAGCCACTGGCATGCCACGGCTGCTCTGCGCACACTGTCCAAGCTCGTCGCCGTCGATCCAGGCGTCACTTGATCGTCCTTGGTACCGTGGCACTCTTCTGGCTCGCATACTCGTGCGTACGACGCACTTTCAACGACATACCTCCTCACGCATGGGTGCGTTCACCGTGTTTTGTATAGCCAACTTTTTATAACTCGACCCTGGTTGCAGAACTGGGCGGTCAATGTAGCTGGACCTTCTCCACCCCCGGATGGGGACCATGATCAATGCGTGGGCAGCACTAACTGGACGACCTACTACGACCAACCGCCCTGGACACCAGAGTACCCCTATGGGGCTGAGGCCTTGTTCTCCCTCCCGCTCGATTCTGACGCCCTTTTCCTTGTTTCTCGGGGCGCATTCCAGCATGGCCTGGTCACCATTGAACAATCCAAACAAGTGACGGATATGGTGGACATCCGTGTCCGAGCTGCGTATCTCGACGAACAGGTTCTCGAGCGTGCTTCTGTCTGCCAGATACAAAGGGCAGACAAAGAACATGGTGTTGGCATTTTCGTTCGTAATCATCACTTGGTTTTATGGCTGTCTATGGACAACAATTCCCTAGACCCCTCTATGGGGACTGCCTCGCCCGCCTCGTCGCATGCTCAAGAATGGGCTCGAATTTGACGTTACTCTTACTCTTCCCGCAGGAAAAGATGGCTCCCTGGCGGTGAAGAGACTCGAGACCAATTTGCCAGATTACAATCAGAATGTAGCTCACCTGGGGGAATCTGCTCTCTTCGATGAGATATCACTTGCGTCTGCCAACGGCAGGATAAGCGTCCAGGTAAGAAGTGTGGTGATCGACGTTTTTACATCCCTCTCACGTTGCCATCTAGTCTGTCACAGCCGACGTCGGCCAATTCTGGTCAGTGAATGGCGAGATCGACGGTCAATTCAATAGTCGATCTTCCCTCGATTTGCACACTGTAAACGGCCGTATCACACCGACAGTGAAGTTGTTACATGGTGGAGGCTCAGATCCGTCTTACCTGAAAGTGTGCACCATAAACGGGTATGTAATTCTCATTTTACTGATGCAGTTTGTGGAAACTGACCTTGCCCACAGCCAGATCGATGCCGAGATCTCACTCACCTCCGAGTCGAAATCGTCTACCGGAGGCGAGTTTGGAGTTAGCGCGGAGTCGGTACACGGGGAAGTTCACTTGAAGTTCACTGAGACTCCTGTGGACTCTGTCTTGCAATGCCAAGCGGAGTCGATCGTAGGCACCGTCCAAGTCGAGCTGGACAAGGCCTTCGAGGGAGTTTACTCTCTTCAAACCTTGTTGGGTTCCAAGTCCGTGTCGCAACGCGAAGTAGAGGATCCTGCGGGAAGAGGCCGTCGTCGAGTCATTTCGACGAACGAGGCATATGGACGCATGGAGGGAAAGATCAAGTGGGAAGATAAAGATGGCAGCAGCGTTGGCAATGATGGATATGTCGTCTTGAAGGCCCTTATGCCGTCTCTGAAGCTTATTGTCTGATCGATTCATGTACCGCTTAGTTGTACTACGTTGTCAACGTCTTGGTGATTGCTACACTGCCACATAAAGAAGGAGCGGTCCGACGCAAGTGACTTGTGAGGCTCCTCTCATCAGCACCATCAACGAGCTCGTCTCCATCATGGTAATAACGCACGATCCCTTCGTTGTCTATCTACGCCTGATCATGCCGTCCACAGCTCCCACTATCATTGCTTACCGCAGCCCAGAACAAACCAATGGTGAGTGCACCAGACGGCCTGATCACGCGCTCCAGACCATGACACGACAAGGCATGATATATATGCCTCGGATGAGCACTGACACGGCGCCCAAGCTTGTAGAGCTTAAAAACGGCGAGACGTTCAACGGCCATCTCGTCAACTGCGACAACTTTATGAACATCACCTTACGCGAGGTCTATCAGACGAGCGCGGACGGCGATCGGTTCTGGAAGCTCAAGGAGTGTTACATTCGCGGAAGTACGGTACGTGTCGCTCTGTCCCTCTCTTGTTGGCGGTGCGTGCTCAAGCGTGTACCCCCGGTCTCCCCTCGGACGGTGCGTCGTCCACGTGTGGCGCGCGCATGTGTCACAAAAAAACCACCTGAAAAAAAGATAAAATATTTGCGCGTGCCGGATACCCTCTTGGACGCAGTCAAGGAAGAACAGGCGCGTGCACGCGAGGCCGGTCGGAGTGCGAGGGGTACAGGTCCTACTACCAGAGGTACTTCCCATCCCGCATGCCTCTTGTGCCTTTTTTTTTTTCTGATCGCGATCTTCCATGGCGTCTGTTTTTCCCCTCCATCTCGCTGCATACAACGACACGATACGCGCGTGCCCGTGCCACGCCCACATCACACGCTCTCCCACTTACACACACGAATACACCCCATATGCAGGTGGACGTGGGGTATCGCAGAGAGGTACGCCCCCTCATTCACCCGTCCTCGTGCGCTCACACGCACACCCCACCACACTTCCTTCTTGCTTGCAGGTCGTGGCGCCGTCCGAGGCCCAGGTCCGCGCGCACGGGGCAGAGGAAGAGGGTGATACAGTACGAGGCGTGTCGACAAGTCCATGTTCATCTTTTCATTTTTTCACGCGCCACTCGAATATATCCTCTTACGTGGTTCGTTATCTCCTACTCCTTGGATGACGGGGACAGCGTGAATGAACCGCCGCGACGTTGACCTCGGGGTTCGCCCTTGACACGATTGAGGTGGCGTTTCGACCCGGCTGGAGCGGAATCAAATCGGACTGTTTTCCCCAGAAACGTGCTGTCCGTGCTACAGATCCCTCCGCGATCGTCAGAGGGCTTTTTCTTTAAGCACACAACAAGGCACACACGTTCGAGCACTGTGGCATCGACACCTGTCCCGCCGGTGGCTGTGCATGAAACAGGTACAACACCGCAACTTCCACGGACACCTCGAGTGAAACAAAGCCAGGCACGGTGTCCCGTCGGACAATTTAAGAAGCGCCGGTCCCGACAAACGGGAGGAAGGGAGTGAAAAGATGAGATGATATTCATTGCATATGCTTGGCGCGCTAAGTACATTAAGGTAATGGAATGCCCCCTGGGGGGACTGCTTTCAACGGCACACGGTTATAATCTGCAGCTATCAAGGCGTTGGCATTTTTGGTGGGCGACAGAAGAAAGAGACCATCACTTACTGTTTCGGTAGACCGTGTTTCCCCACCAAGTCAGATAGATGCCCCCATTAGGGAACTGCAAAGGGCGTCGAGTTCAAAACGTGCCAAGGAATGATCAGTGATCGTGACACTCACCGCCAGAGTGGCGAACACTACAATAGCTGATAGAACAGTGCCTAAAGGGTTTGCGATCATTGTCAGGTCCACAGATCAGCAGCAGCAGTAAATGGGAAACGACTTACCGCTATCAAGAGCAGCGCTAGTAATGTAATTGAACTTGCTCCACCAAGCAAAGTTCCGCTTTCGCACAAGATACTGGAACACAAACCCAGTCGCAAACCACGCGGAGTAATTGATACCCGTGGCTGGCGGTATATACGACACACCGTTTAGAATCACCGGAGTGCTTACGAATTTGACCCAAGAGTTAGGATATCGCCGTTGCCAGAGCCAGAATGGGAAGGGTAGAAGAGCACCGACGATGATTGCGTACAATTCGGGCTGATACAGCGACCCGGGGCCAAACTGCCGTGAGGGACCAATCAGACCCCTTGAAACAAGCTGAGCACGATGTTGAGATGACAAATAAACATACACACCATATCACCGATGCTGTGAAATATACCGCATTATGGGGGCAACTAAGGTCACTGGGTTGGTTCGGTGAGCAGATGTCTTTGACATTGTTAAACATCCACTGCTTCACACCGACTTGGACGAACGAGGCGAGAAGCGTCCCGACACTTTGCACTGTGACAACCATGAGTAAATGATTCAGGAAAAAAGTAAATTATCGTACCGCAGAATGTCGATCGTGGAGGCACTTTGATGTAATGGCCTAGTTTCAGGTCTTGAACGAACGAAGTTGCCTCCATGAGCGTCTGCACCGCATAAGCCTTGAAGATCTGCGAGAGGTATCAACAAAAGGTAAACGATTTGATTGACGAGTCAGTCATACGCACCATGTTTGCGATAGGGTTACCAGCCAACAGTGTACCCGGAATGATTTGAGCCAGTACATTCAATGAGATCTGGAATGCGATTAGCTTCCACGTATTATGAGTAAGAAAAGCCCTTTACCCCTTGACCGGTCATTGCATAGATGAACCCAGAAGGCAGGACGTATATGATCGGCAAGATCGCGGATAATACCAGAGCCCAGACGGGTACAGTAGTGTGCCACACCTGAGCGAACAGTTTAGATACGAGGGAGGGGAGGAGGATCGTACTCGCACATACCTCAACGATGACCACCATCAAGAGGAAGAATCCCACGAAGAACACAATGTACCACCAATCCGGCACCTCTGGGTAGTTGCGCATCAATTTTGCGTGGATATCGTCCGGTTCGACACGAATCCTCTTCAACCCGTTCATCACGCTACGGCCATGATACAAAACGGTGTGCACTAGCACGCAGGTCGAAAGGGCGAATTGGAGAAGGTAGACCATGGCATAAGTTGCTGGCAGGAATAGTGGGGAGTATTCGTCGTACGCCGTGACATTGAAACGATTCGAGCTGTCTAGCACACGAGACACATCGTAGGGCTTCCCAAAGCGGTCGTATGTGTTGTTGTCATTGATGGGGAAAAATGCGAGATTCCAAGTCTGTGGGTAAATGTCAGTATGGCGTAATTAGATAAAGAGAGCGAGACGGTACGTTTGTATAGTACATCAAAGGCGTGATGATCCAGAAGAAGAGCACGAAGCCAACGAAGATATGTACTTCGGCCCACCATGGGAACATCAATGGACTGCCGATCCACGCTATCTGAGACCAATCGAAAGTGAGGACGCTCATCCCTAGCCCAGAGTATACGCCAAACATCTGGTTGACGGGAACATTGTTTGGGAAGATCCAACATATCCATGAAAAAATAGAGAGTGCTTGGAAGAGGTATCCTGATAAAATATGAGTATTTCTCTCGAGACTGCATAAACGAAGAGATTACTCACCGGGCACGAAAAAGAAGAAGAAGGAACCCGTCAAGACCAGGAGGAAATATTTATAGCGAGTGATAACTCCAGGCGCCTCGTCGTCTTCCGCATGCAGTGTATTGAGTAGGGTACACGTCACAAGATTTTGGGGCCAGACCATGCCAGCGGGCCACACCAAGAATCGTCTGCAGAGGCCAGCGAGACCAAAACCAGTGAGCTGGGTGGCAACGACGAGAAGACTGCTAAACCAGTAATCGACCGAAACGTGATAGTTGAGCTGGGTGACGACGATGGCATTAATAGCGTATGGAGGCCCAATTGCCACGTTTGCCATGATGTAGACGAGGACATGTTCTTTGATATTCCAAGGGCCAGGGTTCAACGAAAATTCTAGACCACCGAGCCATCGAGGGAGTCGATAGGTATTTATTGGGAGGACGAAGGCGAAAAATTTGCCGATGGGGTAACTTATGATCAAAAGCGCGAGAGGCGAGACACTCGGGGCCGGCTGGCGGAAGTTGAAGAAGACATTCAATGATCTGCGAATATTAAGCAACGGCGAGATGGATGTAGGGTGAATATACCAACCCGCCAATCATGCAGAGCAAGAGGCCGATGACCCACATGCGGAGGGTCATTACTGGCATTTCTGGGTCGTCGATGTTGGAGACGGACGCGCGGACTTCTGGGAAAGGACTGTCCTCCTCGTTGACCGCATCAAAGTCAAACTCCATCCTGAGTGCGATTGTGAGGGAAGGATGGAAGGGAAGGGGACGAAGGGACATACTTTATCGAACCATCTCTGCTTTCTTTCTCGAGCATGCTGGGAGTCAAGTCGAGAGTTGCGGTGTCACATCAGCTACGTAGAAGATAAATTCCGTTTTCGCCGGGAAGAGTATGGAGGGTCAAATTCGAGGGCCTTCTCTGATGAGCTAGAAGGAAGGCCGACATGAATTTAGCGCGAACTGATTGTGCTGGTTCTAGAAGGTCTGGT
>JBBPOC010000689.1:0-14541 GCA_038091235.1 Tylopilus rubrobrunneus | reverse complement strand
ACTCCGACCTCACATTCATGAATTCGTATCAGCATGCATGTCCTACGTCCCTTATTTTTCCTACGTGTCCTGTCCGCAAGGGAGCTCGCAAGTTCCAGTTGAATCGTCGTCACGCGGACATGCAGCCGTCTTGCAATCGCAGCACAAAGACAAGTCACATCCATCGGAAACATTTCTGTTTCTCTGCGCGCTCACGACACATATCACTTGTCAGCCCCCGCTGACGCAGGCATCGCTGGCACCGTTGTTACTTCCACGGCTGTCGAAGGAATGGATGGCATGGGTGGACCGACTAGACCAACTAGTGAACCAAGAGGGGGGCATGTTTGGTGGTGAGACGGTTCGGAGTTGGGAAAAGGCGCTGGATGAGTTTGCGGAGACGAGGGGAGTGGAGGGTTGGAGTGTGATGAGGGAGGTGAGGGATCGATGGGTTTCCAAGGTGGGCTGGCTGGTAGGACGGATGAATGTTGTGCACCCGATGGAGGAGGAGGTTTAATGGCATTTATTTATGGGTCTGTAGGATAAACTCACATCATCATTTCACACTCATGCATGTACCATCATGTCGCATATCGTCCACCAAACTCTCCTCGACTTTCGCTATCCATGTTCAACGTCGTCGTTGCAGTCTTGACGTCGCCAAAGAGAAGGCTCGACCAGTCGCTGCTCGTCCGATCAAACTAAAAACTCACTCTGACCGACGAGATGATCCAGGTCGTGTCAAGCACCTCCTCTACGCAGAGCCACCAGGTCCAGGGAAGTCCGTCGCCATCCCTCGAGACACGCTGCCAGCCACCACAATGCCACTGCCCATCTCTCCCCAGTCGCTATACCGCAACCTCCTCTTCATCACGTCCAATCCTCCAATTTCCATCTCTAAAGCCATCGACTATTATTTCGACTGGCCCAAAGCATTGCACTCCACCAAGTCGTTCAATTTTCTCATCAGCCTTGCCCTGCGGAACGCTTCCTTTGCATCAGTTCGACGCCTATTTAGTGCCATGCGCGCAGAGTCTATTCCACCAAACATGGAGACATGGAAACTGCATACGAGGTGGTTCATTAGGACTGGAAAATGGAACGATGCTTGGAAGTCCGTCCTGGAGCTCACGCAGAAACAGAACGCGGCCTCGAAATCGCCCGTCCCTCTCCCTTTATGGCTGGAACTCTTTGGCTCGCAAAAACGCGGTGCGCTGCGGCACTGGGTTCTCACCGACCGAAAATATATTGCGCAGGCGGGTTCTGCGACCGATTCTGCTCTCTCGAGAGCTGGCAGCAGCGCGAGACTGCATAACATTCACTTGGATGCTGGTCCGACCGCCGGAAAGGAAGCACAGGTAGACGCTGATCTGAAGGACGATGGAAATTCACCACTGCATCGGAAACGACTCATGCCCCGGCCATGCCAGCGGCCGTACGCGCTCGAATCATCACGATACCGAGCACTCCTGCAAGTTTCGCCTCTGCTTACGTCTTCCCACCAGGTCCAGATCCTACCCAGAACCATCCTCATCATCACGCAAATAATGTACCAGGTAGGGCAGAGCAGCCGGGCGCTCTCTACCGCCCTGTCGTACTTGGAATCCCTTCCTCCCCGACTCAGACGGTGCGACCGCCGCCGAGTTCTCGACCTCGTCAACTTCCATCTTGTCATGTCTACGCGACACCGGAAGCAGGGTCTGAAACAGCACTTTTCCCAGCGCCGTTTGCTCTGGAGATTTTTGCGTGCTCGCGCCGATTTGTCTCCTTCGCCCACGACCTTATTTATCCTTCTTGGACCCTTGCGTGGCTGTCGCCGCAGTGGCACTCTCGCTCTGGAGTGTTTACGTCTCTTTGAGAAGAGGTGGGGTACGCGCGTTCAATCCAGGTTAGTGCGACGTCGTGTCGCGAGTCTTGCGCTCAAAGAAGGCCGCCTTGACATCGTGGCGGCTATGATCAAGTTGGAACGGCGCCGTAGGGTTTTCGAAGACCCTCTCCCTCGGACCGTCTACGCCTCAAGACGTATGCCATGGCAGACATTATTTAGTCGGCGAGGAGTTGAGAATCGAAGATGGCATATACTGGAGGAGAAGTATCGTCGGCGATTGATGCTGAGGTCCGAGTCATGAGGACGTGGTTTTATCCACTCTAGCTCGGTAGCTAGCTTGTTCTGGCGAACGAGCGCCTTTCGATCGGTGGATTGTTATTCTCACTGGTGGGTAGCACTTAGAACACGGACATGGATCGATGTTTGCATTACCGGAACTACAGGAGCAGAGGACTACGAGTACATTATAACGCAAGATATTCGATGTTATAGGAATCCCATGCAACAAAACATGCCCGGCGGAAGAGGTGTGCAAGAAGACCAAAAGAATGTGCTAGGAGTGAAATCACAGGTAACACCGCGAGAAAGTGCTCGGAGGAAGACAGGACGGCCAATTTCCCGAGGAGATCGCCGACTCCCATTCTGTCGCAACCGTGCGGTACAAATCAAGCGCTGCTCGTGCATTCTCGACCTAAGAAGAAGAAAAGGCGAGACAGTTTAGTAATTCTGCGAACACAGCGATCGCAATATAACCGCTCTGGCTGGACGGATTACAAACAAACGTACGGGATGTATATGACCATCCTGACAGCGACGACACATGAGATGCCACATAAGTGTCTGCAGGCCGATCACTTGATTTGGTGAGCGTAGCGCATTCCTAAAGGGTTGATACAACGCGACGTCGCGCGTGGCGACGGCGGGATGTGGGATACCCAATACTGTGCCCGACGACGATACGATGAGCTCAGTCTCTAGAATGAGGGAAAATGCGTGCACGCTACCCGAGAGGTCATGCCATAGGCTGTGTCCGACAATTACTTTACCCTTGATGAAATCCGCAACGTGTCGCTGAACCCGATCAAATGAAGGTATGTCGGCTGCTTTGGTGGAGAATATTCCCGTTATAAGACCAACCGGGTATGATGGAAAATTATACTCACCGGCTAGCAGGTGGCATGCTTCGATCCCGGTGGTAGAAGTTCGGTAATCGCTGACCTGCATGGTCGGGGCAACAAAAGTATCCAGTATTACAGTGCCTCTAAAGTCGACAATAGCTACGCGGCTTAATTGAGCAAGTGAGACGACGGTGCTGGAGAGGGAAGGATAGAGACACGTACGCAAGCATCGCAGTAGTACCACCTGGCCCGACTCCCACGTTGCTGCAGGAGAGTGCGAGGATTTGGTCATTACTGGCAGGGGTAGGGTATTTGGCCTCCATCGCGAAAAATTAACAGTTGACCATGACTTACTCTGCGTACGAGGTAGATATATGTGTCGCGAGAGGACCATAAAGGAATGCAAGAAACCCAAGATAAAGGGTACGATAAGCTTCACGATCTTCCATCTAACTGTCAACTAGAACTCACCACTCGTTGGTCTTGACAGCAAGATATCCCTTGTTCTCACGTAAAAAGTACAGATCAGTCCTTTGACCGCCGACCAGAACTAAAAACAGGGTCGGTGGAAAGCTAAACAAGGTAGAATAGTGTGGCGGCATCTTGATGGCCGCCAATCCACCAGTATACAAAAAGTGATGTCGACAGAGTCCCTGAAACCCCATAAGAACCAGCAGACCGGCGGTAGAAGAGATGGAACTTACCACTGGAGATCTGAGTCAAAGCCTGTCGAAGCGCCGACCTTTTCCGCTTTCACCCACCCAACCATGAGGTTGGATAGCTTCCATAATAATCCTCCAAGGGGTACTTGCCTTGAGTTCTTAGAGATCTCGAAACATTTTTATGGTGCTAGACGTTCATTAGGGAAGCATTTGTCCTGTTAAGGTTCGTCAAAAGCTTTGCCCCCGCACGCTAGGGTTGAGTATCAAAAGTATATGGAAACTCATGTTCGCTACTCGGCCCGTCGCCGTTGCAGGCCACAAGAGGAGAATATCCGTTAGCGGCCTCGTCACCGTAACCATCACCACGTCGAACTTCTCAGCGTAATAAATCTCATCGATAGCAAAAAGTCTAGAGGAAGCACAGGTCAGCTTTTGGAACAGCAAGGTGTTCGGAACTTGCCGGCGCCTATGGCGATTACATAGAACCGAGGAGTATCTGCAGCCTGCAACCCCTCTGCCTTCCTTGCAACTCCAAAATCTGTCTAAGTTGCATCGCTAGCAGCAGCGTGTATGCCTGCGGTCGTCAAGAGCGGCATTCAGACCTACATTTGGGTCCAAGGGCTCATCTTTAACGGTGTCCTCGATAGCACCTTTGATCGTGCCCGTGAGGCGCGGTTCGAATCTGCCCGTTGCGCGTTGGTTATCTCCAGAACGTGTTTCGCATATCATGCGAAATAGGCAGGTTCCAATAGGGTAATCGAGTATATTTCTATGTGACTGTCGGGGGATGCTGGTGCTCTACTCCCTGAAACGGTCTCTGAAGGGTCGCTGGAAATTACGAGTTACCATTAGTCTGTATTGGCTCGCCCAGGTGGCTAAACACGGTAAGACTGTAAGTCACGATCTTTTTTCTTATAAAAAAACACCCGAGATATCGAACATTCACCGTATTGGCAACACCTCTGACAGCAACCCTTTGGATGCACAATTTTAGTTGTGACATCGGATAGAGAGTTAACTCACCAAATATTGATCCGAGGGGATGTAAGTACCAAGCCAAGCCTGTGAACTGAATAGACGTCAGTGCTCCTTAACATCCCAGTTACACAAAAGAGTCGATGCGGACTAACACGTATTATGCGTTACTCCGACGACACCACCTCCAATCGGGATCTGTACCCCACATCTCGCCAAGTTATCTCTAGGCTCCGGTGGGATAACATGACTAAATGGGATTGCGAGTGCAATGGAAGAATTTCTTGTTCAGCCAGTGCTGTCATAGGCACAACACGATCGTTCGGTCCAGATTATCGCGATTTTCCGCCCAATAGACTCGACTTGGAGCCCCTTGGTGAACGTGAAGTGTGCAAATAAATAGGATGTCGTACCGAAAGAGCGCCGCGATTATGCTGTGGAGGAACGGGGCGATCCCTGAGTCGGATCAAACCAGAGAGTCATGGCGAACGAGATAAATGCGTTTTTGTTTAAAGCGGGTGCCAGCTTCACGCTAAGACGACTAATTTTCGCAAAATGAGATGCGAGGGACACGGGCCCTGCGATATCACCTGGAAAAAAAGTGGGCGCGATCAGGACACCAAACGTAAAATGCATCGTTGGCAGCCACGCTGCTTGACGAGCACGGCGAACAAGATAGCAATACAACGCACTTACAGAGTCCGTGAAAGAAAAAAAGAAATAGAATAAAACCTGTCCGGCATTTAGATATTTACCATGTATTACTGACCCAATGAGTGCAAGCTCGGAGAGTCAGTTCTCCCGAGCGAACGACTCGGTGTGGACGTCGCGTCCAAGGTCAATGAACGGGTATTGTTCCTGATAGGATCCTCTTTGAAGTTGGGCTGTAGACGCTGTACGAGTTCTATCGCGATGCGAGATGACGAGTGGATAGGGATGACGATAGTACGGGTCAGTGGCTGTAACTTGAAGTTACCGCTCGTCGCTTGCAGCCGAATCCCGTTGCGCGGTGCGCACACAACGTGGACATGTCTGATCAACACCCCGAAAAGTCCCAACCCTCGACGCGGACTGCCAGCGGACAGCACGAGAAACAGTGCCGGATTTGCTACGACAGCGACGAGTCGGACCCGTCTTTGGGAAGGCTGATCAAACCGTGCCTCTGTGCAGGTACCATCAGCGTAAGCACCCCTCTCTGCCAGGCTGTGGTCCAAGCAGCTGCGTGAACTAATTATGCGCGCCCGCTCAAGTAGTACGTTCACGTCAAATGTCTGCAAAAATGGAGATTATCGTCCCGTTCCAACAACGCTTTCTGGCGTTGCCCCCAATGTCGGTTTCACTACCGCTTCGCCCGGACCAACGCGTACGGTCTGGGGACGAACCCAGGCAAGTGCTATCGCGCCCGTCCACCGATCAATTGCACGGCTCATGTCGACTCCCCCAGTGGTCGTCGGCTTCCTGTCGTCTTTCTTCTTCACCCTTTTGGTCATGCTCTCCTCATATGTCACAAGCTATTTCCTCACTACCATAGAGGAGCAGTCCATATTCGGGTCGACATACTTCTTCGTCTCCCCCATCGATGTTGCGCAAGATTTGATTCGGGCGGCTATCCAGATTCTCCGTGACCAAGACATCTTGCCGGTGGAGCTCGAGGTTCCCCCATCGCTCAAGACACCCATCCCGGCTCGTCTCCCCGAATCCCCCGGTTTACTCGGCCGTTTCATCCGCAGGTTTCTGCTGGGTCTGCCCATGGTAGGAGTAGGGTCACTCATCCATATGATCCTCACCCTGCCATTCATGGGGCCACTTCAGTGGGTCGCCCGCTGGCGAGGAAACAGGACCAGGAGAGGAAACAACAGGGATTTAGCTGCTGCATTGATCGTCATATTTATTGTCATTGGGGCTGTAAGGTCAGCGACGAGAGTACCTGTCCAGTGAAGGTGCTTATACTTCTTTTAGAGCCTTGTATAAGGTGTATGGTTATACTCGGAAGTGGGCGGAACGGGTACTGACGTGGGCCGAAGATTCAATTCTCGAGGTCAATTGATTCGCCGACATTTATTGCGTTTCGAAATCAAGTACACGTAGATAGCGAACGGGCAACGTAAGTGCAATCACATCTGTTTACCAATTTCTCCGCAGTTGGCGTTTGATGCCTTCGTATATGGCCCTTGTCTCCGTATTGCTCGAGTCCAGCTCGGCAAGATATTGTCCGACGGCGCCGTCTATCCGTCCAACAGGTAGCTCCGCGCGTGCGGTCAATGCTTGCGGTCGCTTAGCCTCCTCTAGCCAATCACTAAGCAGGATGGCAATATCTGCAGATATCGCCTGAACACTGGCTTGGTGGTTGAACGGTGGGACCTGGTATGCATCTTCCTCAGTAACCTCTCATGCCGAAGGTTACGAAAACCTACATGTGACTCGTACATGTCGTGTAAGACGTCCCATATCTCGGCATGCGGTACACCACATTGAATCAAGACTCGGGGAGCCCAACCCTTCGGAAGTTTTGCCCCGTTCCGCAATGAGAAAGAGATAAGCAGCGTCGCGATATATCCTAGAAAACAAGTCTCCCGTCAAGTCTCTTCAGGATGCAGGAATTGTCAACTTACGCAGCGGGAAGGCGCTTTCAGAGGGGTAGAAACGCTTTCCTAGCGGGACGACGCTAGCTATGATGTGGTCTGCGTGCGTCTGCGCATCTGCATCCTTTTCCAAAGCTAGAATAAAGCATTAACCAGTGTAGGTTTTCCCAAATAGGAACTCAAACCATCTTCAAATATCCTGTCCCAGATGGGTCGGACAATATGTTCGTCCCGATGTTCAGAGACGTGAAGAATAAGAAGTTTCATGACTGGCAGATCAAAAGGCTCTGCATAAGATTGGTAAAGCTTAAGGCCATGCGGTCAGGCTGGAGCTAACGGGCAAAATCGGGTAGCATGCCTCAGATATCGTAAATAATTTCTTGTTTAGTTGTCTGATCCGGAGACCTTCTTCGCCAGGATTAGCCGCATGAGGAAGAAGTGCATTATACACCTCGAGTTGTACCTGAGCTACATCAAGTTTTTCTTCGAGGTCTGTGAGGAATGCGATGGCAGTCTCATGCCTGCCGTTCGCAGTGACTGGGTGTGACTTGGCGTTTCCAACGGCGAGGGTGAAATATTCGATACGCGTGCTCAAGTCCAGATCAATGCTGAATAAAGCTGTAACATCAAAATCGGCGGGAGTCATTGTGACGTACTCGACAGATTCTGCCAAAACGGCGAGCACTTCAGCAGCACGCAGTGGCTGGCCATCTTTGACGTAAAACTGCCACAGCAACTGATACTTTGGAAGGGTAACGGGCTCGCGCCGAAGATGAGCCTCGAGGTAACGAGGTCGCAACTGGACACTCGGTCAGCATCCATAGTCCGAGGAAGGTAAAAATGCATACAGCTAGTAGCTCATTAGCCAGTCCTCTGTCAATCAGCCAGTCATACAGTGTTGAGTGGAACATCTCATCATCACTGGAAAATGCAAGTGTATACGCATGGTTCCGAATCGTATCAAGGTCCTCAGCAGGTGTCGGAGCACGAGCGGCTTTTTCCTCGAAAGAGTCAAGAGAACGTAAGACGAGTTGATAGCAGTCGGTGCGTTTCTTGAAAAACTTGGCACGATCGTCATTGGATGGGTACCCCGACAACCAATACTCGAGTCCAACATTGTCAGGATCAACTGCCTGTGCACAGCTCAGAGGGAGCTCAATGGCGCCTGACGGTGCATGAGTTACCGAGGAGGTGCAGTACATGCACTCACGAACCTTTCGCGTAACTCAACTCTCGGTACTCATCGCAAACCTCACGGATTTTTTCAAATTCCAATATCCGTGCCCCTTTTGTAAACAATCTAACGGGTGATTAAATGGGGGAAAATGCGGTGTAAAGGCAATAATTACCTTAGCGATTCCCCTAGCCAGTTCTGCCGTTCAGCAGGATTTCGTGATTCGACTGCCTTGCGGACGTTTTCTCGGGCCTAGATCAGACTGATTGGTAGGGGAACCAGCTTTGAGGAAATTTACATGCCTTGTACAGCATAACGTCATCGGTGCTGCAGAAAGAGCCGCATCTCTGCTGCAAGACTTCGCTGATGGTGTCCACCTAATCACGACATCATGTCAACACCGTTGAATCATTGGGCACGAACGGGCCAAACTTACACTAATCTGCTGACCAATTTGCTGGTCGATCACAACGTTAACCAGTGCACGTGATGCATTGATTCCACTCTGGGTGGTGATCAATTCCTCATAGGTCATAGCAATCACCAATTTTTGAGTCTCGGCATCACATCTGATAAGTATGTCAAGCGTCGCGCATGATACACAAAAGGGAGGGAGTACTCACTGGGCTATCAATTCACCTAATCGATAGTCACTCAGTAAGAGCACGAAGGAGATTGCTTCTATTGTTCTCGTGAGAAGAACTTGAAGTTGGGTGACTGAACTTTGTTCGGCCTAAAGGAAACATGAGGATATCGCCGTCGAAGGGGAAAAGATGAGATGGACCTTCCATGCTTCTTGCTCATGTCCAATCGTATTGCGAGAGGCAGCAGGATCACCGGGTGTAGAGTGGAAAAGGTGAGGATTCTTATCCAAAAACTCCTTGAGGGCATACAAGTTCTTTTGGATGGTAACGAGCAAGTTATCGGCCACATTCAACTCTTGAAGGCCGAAAGCACTGCACAGGAGACACAGATCGGTATGAGACAAAGATGAAAAAAAAAAAGCATACATACCCAGGCTTGGTTATCCTGTCCTTCCAAAGCGGTCGGACAAGGCGCGCAAAGTACATCGCAAACCCTTCTCTGCGACCACTGAATATGGCGCTTCCAGAGGTTTCGCCTGCAAGCGCGATTTCGTCGTGTGTAGGTGAGGAAAGTGAAAGTAAAAACTTACTCGTGCCATATGTCACTCGCTCGGTCCAAATCGGACGTTCGCCAAAGTCATAGAACGCCTGCTTTGCGACGTTTGCAACATCGGGACTTACATTACATAGTGTGCCAGGCATTGAGTGATCGCCAATATCCATAAACGTGTTCCCGCATGCGAGTCCGAGAAGCATAGCACATGTCTGGTCTCTTCCAAAGCTGCAAAGTAGAGCGTCAGTATGACCCTGTCGGGTCAACGAAAGAGCGCTTGCCTGTCTCTAAACTCAGTGATAGGTTGAACAGCACCTTCAGACTGCGCTTCCTCGATGACGGCTCGTAAATAATCTAATGCTCTCCGTTTTACGAGAAACGTAAGGCCAACATTGGTGAGGATCATGAACTGTCGAGGGAGCTCTGAGAACTGCAACACCAATTCATTGGTGACAGCAGGCGATGGCGCAGTGGAATGCGGCAAGGGTGGGCGTGACACGCCAGCCATTGCCCAAGTTCGCCCCGGGATGGCCAGTAGTGTGGCATATTCTGTGAGCGGTGGGCGCTGACTCCCACTTGTCGCGTACGAAGACGGTGCATATGCGGTTGTTTGGGAGGCGGCGGCATACGGCTGAGCAGATGTGGATACCTGGCCAAGGGTACCTATGCGCGTCAGGTCCGGAGACATGCAGAGCAAAAAGTCGGTTCCATCGGTATCGCCTGGCTGCACTGAAATGGTGAGGCCGTCTTGATAACAAGAGTTTTCTAACCCAGAAACAATGAAGGGGCGAGACGGGGCAGGTGGGGGAGCAACACGCGCAGCGCTATAAGAAGTTGATGGTACGCGATTCGATGGGCGAGCCAATTCATCGGGGTGGAAAAGATTTGTGGGAGGAAGGCGAACGTGTATAAGTTGGAGAGGGCGTGGGGAACCGGGTGGGTTTGTAGTTGGGGCATAGGAGAAGCTGGGGGATGTAGGGGAGAAATAAAGACGCACGCCGTTCACAGTAATGGCTATGAGCTGCACGCCAACGTGAGATTCAGCAGGGTCAACAACATGCAATGCGATAATCTGAAAACTAGATGGGTTTATTGCTGGGGAGGCTGGTGCTTTCTCCTGAGCAGACTTGTAGAGATTAGCGAGGGTCTGTACATGTTGAGCCGCTTTTTCTGAAGGGAGGTGATAGAGAGAGATGACGTTTTTGGCGGAAAGGGTGTACAAGCAATTGCGTTTGTGGTCTGATACGACAGAAACAATGCGGTCTGGAAAGAAGATGAAGGCGAGAGAGAGAGGAATGAAGAGAGGACCGACCATCTGGTTTGGGGGAAGAAAAGCGGGGGAAGAGGCTCTGTACTGTGCCGACGGAGTGGTTGATGAGATGGACTCTCTTTCCGAACCAGGACTCTGATTGCTGGTAATGTAACTCGTACAGACAACCGTCCTGTGAGCCAACCATGAAGATGCGACCGTGAGGAGCGGAAACGACGGAGGACATCTCTACTTCTGTTGAGACGGACATGTCAGTAGCATACATCTTGATGTCTTTACGGTTCGTTTGAGGGATAGGGGAAGTGGAAAGACCGATGAGGAGGACGGAGACGGGGGTACATAGGACCATGACTGAGGATATTTCGTCGACGAACACGTTGGGCTTTGGATTGACAACGGCAACATGAGTGATGATGTCCGGCTGGTCAACGAATGAGCTAATGTCTTGGCTGTGGGGAGGTGAGGAGATGCAGGGAAGGAAGATGAGGGACGGACCCGTGTATGTAGTCCCAGAGGAAGAGTTTGTGATCGATGGATATCCATACGCGGTCTATCTCGGGGAGGAGGCCCATGTGAGAAGTGACGTTGGTGGCTGGTGGATGTATGAGCGGGGAAGGGAGAGGTGGGGAAGAGACGGACTGTTGTAGTACTGGAAGAGGGCATCGGGTATACCGACGAGTCTTCGCTTCTGGAATGGTACGCGGTAGTCGTCGGGGAAGACGCTGTACGATGCGGAGGAGGGTGGACCTGCGGCTGTATGGAGGTGAGCGGGTGCGGGGTGAGGTGGAGTTGGGGACATACGGGGGAGGATGTCGCCGATGTCGGGGATGGACTGGGCGTCTCTGAGGAAGACATCGTGGAGAACGCGGGCGGCGGCGGAGAGAGCGGGCAAGTCGACGACGGGCGCGAGGGCGGCGCGTGTCTGCGTCATCGTCGCGTCGCAGGAAGAGGTTCAGAAAAAAAAAAGAATTAATTTTGCAACGTTGTAACCACGTCCCGATCTGGAAATGTTGTCCCTATCCTTGACTCGGATGTCGACACACCGAACGCCGAGCAACCCGCTTCACTTTCTCTCTGAACCCAACGATCCTGTCAGCTCACAAGCTTGTTTTCTTATTAATTTTACACACAGTTACCATGTCCCGATAAGGAAAGATCCGCCTTGCTCTTCGGCTATAAATGTATCTCCCCTCCGGAGGCCGTCCCTTCATCGTCATCCCTCCCTCTCGTGCTGGCACTCGCCATGTTCGATATCCTTGCCTGGTTCCGCAGGGAGTTCCTCGTCCTAAGACGTCTCATCTTCAACCTCATCTTCTACGGCTCTCAGTTCGTTTTCTTTGGTCTCGGCTGGTATCTACAGGTCATCTCTCTCTCCCCTTCTTGCACCTCTCGCGCTCACCGATCCCACAGGAAACCGATCAGAAACTAGCCGCCCTAAACGGCCTCAGTTGGTCCGTCTGGTCATCCAGAGGCGCTGGCCTTGTCCTCGCCTATGATGCTGGTCTTCTTCTTCTCCCTGTGTTGCGCAATGTTATCACCCTCCTCCGTCCAAAATTAATTCGTTTCATCCCCACGGATGAAAATATCTGGTTCCACCGTCAGGTTGCCTATTCTATGGCATTCTGGACCGTCGTACACACAACCTCCCACTATGTCAACTTTTTCAATATCGAGCTCTCCCGTAAGTTCCCGACACCTCAGCCTTCCAACGCACCTCACCCTACCCACGATAGAGGTTCGCATGGAGTCTGCCCTTGACATCCACTATACCCAGGCTGGCGGAATCACAGGACATTTCATGTTGCTTTTCATGCTTCTCATTTACACAACCGCTCACCATAAGATCCGCCACCAGTGCTTCGAGGCCTTTTGGTACACTCACCACCTCGCTTTCTTCTTTTTCCTCGCTCTCTACTCGCACGCTACCGGTTGCTTCGTCCGTGATTCCGTCAATCCGGACTACATCCCCACCTTTCCTTTCTACTCAACTGAACACTGTCTTGGTTATGAAAGTTGGAGGTTTATCATCTGGCCGGGCATCGCTTACTTTGCAGAACGCATGTACCGCGAGTACCGCGCAAGGAGAGCAACAAGGCTGTCAAAGGTCCTCGTTCACCCAAGCGGTGCAATGGAACTGCGCATCATAAAACCCAGTTTCAAGTACACAGCCGGTCAGTGGCTCTTCATCCAGGTCCCCGAAATATCCGGTTTCCAGTGGCACCCAGTGCGTACACCAGCACCGCCCTCACCTTTACTTTCCTCTCATCTTCCTCCTGCCAGTTCACCATCACATCCGCGCCGGAAGACCCCTATGTCTCCGTACATATTCGCCAGGCCGGCGATTGGACGCATGCCCTTGGCGAGCGTCTGGGATGTGGGCCCTCGGTTGTGGCCGCAATGACAAAGGCTGCCATGAAAGGTGTCGAAAAGGACGAAACCCATTATGGTGGATCCCGCGGCGACTTTGTCGAGCTCGATCCTACCTCCCTCGCTCGTCCTCTCCCTCAAGTCCGCATCGATGGTCCCTACGGTGCCCCTGCAGAGGACGTCTTTGATAACGAAGCCGCCGTGCTTATCGGTGCCGGAATCGGTGTGTGTTGTTTACCCCCCGTTATAGCCTCCCGTATTAATTCCCCATAGGTGTCACTCCGTTCGCTTCCATTCTGAAACACATCTGGTACCGTCAGAAGCAGGGTAATATTGGTTCTCTGCGTCGCGTCGAATTCTTTTGGGTCTGCCGTGACGCACCCTCCTTCGGCTGGTTCCAGACGCTTCTCCAACAGGTCGAAGATGCCCAGTTTGACCGTAAATATTGTCACTCGACTCTGTGCCACTTGCTTACAGTCCCCCAGCCAACTTCCTTCGCATCAATATCTATTTAACCCAGAAGGTCGACGAAAACATGCTCTGGAACATTGCAGTCAATGACGCTGGGGCCGAGTACGATCCTTTGACACTGCTCCGCACCCGCACCATGTTTGGCCGTCCAGATTGGAAGGGCATCTTCCGTAGAATCCGGGAGGCAATCGAAATCGGTCAGTACCTACCCGGTAGCACAGGTCAGGTCAAGACCAAAGTTGGCGTGAGTCACCCTCCCGCATCTCACTTGAGAAACAACCTGAGCGCTGTCCCAGACATATTTCTGTGGGCCCGGCGCATTGGGCAGGGCCATCAAGGAGGCGACCTTGCAACACACTAGCAAGAACGTGGTGTTTACATTCGCAAAGGTATGACCGTTGTATTTTCCCGTCGTTCTTTGGTTTGATCGCGCAATCCAGGAACATTTTTGAAGCGGCTCAGTTACGCTTATCACTCCGAGAAGTTGTCGTAGAGATGTCATTTGCTCAGGGAAATTGACTTGGTACCAAATTGACTTGGTACCATGTTGCGTTGTCGCTGGTCGCTCGATCGCATGCTATTCTATAGCTCGTGTATAACCACCGTACAGCCAATGAAATCTCTGGCATATATTAGAATCGATATTAGGATATGAGAAAAGAACATTAGAACAAATTAGCATGCGGCAACTCAACCCTCGATGTCACTGTCCTCGATGATGATTGGGTTCTCATACGAACCGACGGGAACATGCAGGCTAACCGATCGGGACGGTAGGGATAGACCCGACCGCCTGAAAATTTCAAAAGTGGCCGGTGGCGCGATGGGGGCAGAACAGGAGGGTGGCATTGTAGTTGGAGACGAGGCGACCGGCGAATGTAGTCCCGGAGAAGGGTGTGAAAGTGCGGGCGACGCTGTGGAATTCTGCTGCGAGGGCCAATGAGAGACGGTCCATTTGTCCGAGTTTACACCGGGTGG
>JBBPOC010000688.1:0-14551 GCA_038091235.1 Tylopilus rubrobrunneus | reverse complement strand
AGGACTACACCCTTGATGGGGCTGCGCCAACGATGATAATCGGTAGGACAGAGGCAAGCCTGGTAGACCGATGCGCCGACGAATTTGGGAGCCCATGCGGACAAGCTTTCCTTGGTAATGCGTGGAACACCTCCGAAGATATCGTACAGGGAGTAATTCTGGCACTTGAGCCAGAATGTGTCGTTGAGCTTAACGTTGTGGGCAATGCGGAAGCAGAAGGACTCGCAGGCGTTGTAAATGGGGGTGTAGTGCTCGGGAACGTGAATGGGGCGCAGGGTTTCGATGTCCTTGAATTCCCTGCCAGTGGTAAAGAATGCGTCCCACGACCTGTACTTGGCTTGCGCCTCCTCGGGCTTGACACCGTACGTCTCTTCGAAAGATAAACCTCTCAGGCCGGACAGCAACTCCTCCATACCGCGTCTGTCAAACAAGCCTGTCTCGCTTGTGTTGAGCGTAGAGTTGGAACCGGGATTCTCGTCCGAAAGCTCCAGTGCGACACCGTGGGATCGCCAAATGGGAAGCGTCGTCCAATGGGAGGCTCGCAAAAGTGTCTTCAATGAGTACGTTACTTTGCGCTTCCAGATTTGAAGCAACTTGAGTAAAGACCTTCGCTTTTCGGTTATGAGACAAGCTCGCTTCGATGCCAGTCGGCGGTCGCATTCTGTGGGTGGCAACCAAAGCTGATCACGCAGAATAGGAATGCGACAAGAGCGACACGTATTGTTGTTTTGAATGCCATTTGAGCCCGCGGAACTGTCCAGCGAAGACTCTCGTTTGATTCGCTGGAGAAGCCGCATCTGCAGGCCTCGAAGCACTTTATGAGGTTACCGCATGATGGCTCCTTCGCCGTGGTCTGTGTTCCTCATTGATCCTTCGACTCCGAGAGTCAGCTTGCTACCAAAAGCATGACCCCGTCTTTAGGAATATCAGGGGATTCCGTAGTTCCCCTACACCGACTCGAATCAGTGTGGCGATTAACGTAAATTGTCACGATCCACTGCCATCGTAGTACGAACCTGTAGAATGAATGAATTGCGCCAAATTCCTTGAATGGAAGGTCCGGAGTTGGCGAGAAGTCGTCCAAGGCATGTTGGTGTGATTTATCGGCGGCCGGATGTGAACATGATTGAGGTTGACTATAATGCCAGTGCTGTCAAGCACTTAAGATTCAGAACTGGCAGACGTGATCGTCACCCACCGAACTCCCAAGAATAAAACAGGTTCGTCAACTGCAAACAGAAACATATGTTCCATCACGAAAGGAACCAATCTGTACCTCCTCGCCACTTGGCCAGCATAGAACGTCGGATGCTAGAGCGCAGCTATATCCGCCCGGCCCGGTGGTAGCTTCTTTCGTCCCTGGGAGTCACATGGTAGCATATCTAGAGAGGCTCCTGCACCACCGCCGGGAACAGGTTATCATCAGGGTCAAATAAGTACCGATGCAATGATCGTAAAGTTAGTTGTAGTGATCTCGACTGCCAGTGGTTATGCATGTTTACATCCGTCGAGCACGTCACGGTCTGAGCATCCCACCAGCTCGGGCTCGAAACCGACTCGATGAAGGTACACGTTCCCTTCTACCCGGTAGCCACAAAGCTGTACCACATGGCGCTTGGCCCTTCTTCGCTGGCGAAGGCCTGTGAACACAAAGTTCAGCCCAGCACATCCTAGTAGGGTCATAGGCACGGATGAATCCCTTCATCAAATGACGTAACCGGAGCTGCGCTGCGCCGGGTTGGTGCTCAACCGACCCTGACGGGTGCCTGTGCACAAGTTTTTGCCCCACCAAAGACAAAATCCAAGTACCTCTTGAACGTCATTGTTCACCTCATTTCGGAGGGTCCGTCTTTCGCACGTACTTCAAGCTGCGAGTGTCTGCAATTGGGTGTTCAATGAGAGCTACATAATCTTTGGATATCATTGACCTTGTTTGTATCATTGTCGGCAGGATACCACGAGCGTTGCGAGCTCCACAGGACTTACTGCGGGGTGAATATTTCCAGTTCGCATAGTGGAGGCGACGCCCCACTTTTAGCGTGGTATCCGAATCACTGGTAACTTGGTAACAGTTCGGCCAGAAGGATTTGCAAGTCAGTTGGCAACCGGTCGTTGCCGGCTGCAGGGCTCAGAGGAAACACTTATGTTTCTCCGACTTAACCACCACTGACTCTTTGGACCAATGCGTGGCAAGTTGTTCATTTCCTATGCTGGTCCAATATTCCCTCATCTTAGTGGTTGAAACTCACAGCCTCAGTCTATGTGCCAGTTCGAGCCCATCTCAGTAAAAGAGTTGATACCGACTTGAAGCACAAGCGCTGGTCTCCGAGTCGCTGGCCCACTCAGGTTCACTTTTTTTCGGGGTGCGGGGTTTTCGTAATCATACCACTCAAATCGCTTGCTATCGGCTAAGTCATACTAATCAGGCTACAGTCTGTCAGTCTGCCGCTCAGTGAGCAGGCGAAGAGTCAAGTGAGTTCTTGCAAACTTTTGAGCATTGAGCATGCTACAAACGACAATTCAGCAGCACACACTTACCGAAACGTCACGAACTCACCATCGTCGCGGTTCGCAATCAGCCTGATGCCAATCACTGCGTGAATCCGATGAGTTCAAGCTGTGCAATCCGATCACACGGTTACCCAATCTTCGGGGCTCAAGACGGCGTATACACAGTTAGACCCCACGGTTTCGCTTCCTTCCATGTGCCAGATGAGGTATGTGATATGTTGTACGGCAAGTCTGTCAAAACTTATATCAATCAGGAAGCTGGATTTTGGTGTGCCTGCAAGTAGTGCTCCTTCTCTTTCTCCGCCCTTCGTGCTTTCGAGCTCGGGATGTTGGCCCTCAAACCGTCCCTTCTCGTTCAATCCCCAGCAGTGCTCTCAAGCCACGTACGGGCTACGAGACCTGAGAGGCTGCCTACCTCCTCTCATTCACACATTTCTTCCGTTCGGTGAGCAAACTGGTATGCTAAAGAATACCTACTCAGCTGGCCTTCTAGCTCCTTGCTTTTGAATATGCAAATTTATAGTTCTTCCGTTAAGGTGGTAAACCAACCTGGGCTAGGGACTGCCCAAACCCGTCCAGTGTTTGGTGAGCAGGATAAGATTGAAGGAAAGGTTTTCCTCGATCCCACCTGTTCACATTACGGTCGCTTGACCGTCTCTGTATGTGTCCTGTTGCCGTTGTCTTGTCATTGAGCTGATGGATGGATTAGCTGGAAGGGGCCTTTGAATATTCGTCCGTGAAAGACAACTTGGACGATGATTATTTTCGTAACCCGACAGTTCGAAAAGACCGACATGTTTTCTTTTCTTCGTCGGCTGCCATTCCCCTTTTACCTGCTCCGGACCCTCGATTGACCATTCGCGAGGTGCTAAGCGTCCGCAAGCGACCTAGCGCATCCAACTTGAATAGTGCTTCATCTCGTTCTTGTGATTTCAGTTTCGAGCTTCCTCATGGGTCCCGATTTGGCGAGGAAATGCCACCGACGTTCTCGTCCACAACTCCTACCCGGGACTCGGGAAGCCCATCAAAGATGGAGGGACTCGAAGTAGCATACCATATCACGGCTCTCTGGGAAGCATTAGATGGGTCTGGGAAACAATCTATGTAGGTCGTCCCCAGCTCCCAAAACATCATCTTACCAAACTCGTTTAGGTTAGAGGCTCCCGTATTATTCCAACCGGACACAGATTTCCAGTCCGTTGACGGTTCCGCTATAGAACCGCAATCGTGGCTGGAAATGCCATTGATGTCCGAGCGTCCTATTCCCTTTAACTGTGCTGTGAGTAGATGTGGGTGGTGGCTTGATCTTGAAGCGAGGCTGATGGTTTCCATCACAGGTCACGCTCCCTCGGCCTCAATCATTCTCTCGCTGTAGCTCCATCCCATACTTTGTCGTATTCGGAACGAACGTTAGATCACCAAGTTTAGTCAAGGAGATTGCCGCCGATGCAACGATAGTTGTATCCCTCATGCACAAAATCACCGGCTCTCCGCAGCAGACCCCGCCATCGCCGACTCTTCCCGATACACCGCCTGCCAGCGACGAGTCGGACAGCCTAATCTCCCCATTTGCACCACGCTCTAGACTTCTCAGAAGAACAATCAAGACACATACGCGATCCCACACTCGGGATAAATCTTTTTCCGCTGATAGGGAACTGCCCGGGGTCTCACAGGAAGGCTTTTCTGCAACGCGAACCCTACAGACGCAGGTCTCTATCGGGTTCCCAAAACGTCCACGGACGAACGAGGTGCCACAGAATCTTCCTGACGGGCTCTACAAAGGGAAGATGACACTATCGAGAGACATGATTCCTAGTGTGGACTGGCCCGGGATAAGCGTCAAGGTGAGAACTGTTGCCATGCACGTTGATTGAGCGCATCTTGATGCCTTCTTGCTCCGTAGTACTACCTTGATGTTTCGGTTTTGGTCGGACAGGATAGCGTGAGGGCGCGCATTCCTATCAGGGTGTATTAGCCTTTTTTTATCTCGCGGGCGCACTTTGTGGCACCCGACACTGTTTTTTTTTTCAAGGGCAGCGCCTGGACGCTGGCGTCTGATTTTTATTTCGTTATTGTCACAGCCCAGCCCGTAGCTTAGACTCCCATGCATTGCATGGCTTATTATTAGACTTGTAAGTAAAGAGCATGTAGTACAGTACTATCATTGAATTTACCCCGACTGGTATTGGTCGATGTGATCGCATTTGGTAGTCAACACATTGCACTTTGACTTTGACAACCTCGAGTCATGGACCCCGCTGCCGAACACCCGACCGCTACCTGGGACGCAATGTCTGAAGGAACCGTGTTCTATCGGCGACTACAACTCTACTCGACGCCTGGAAAACTCCCCGACTTGGGCGACTATGTCATTGCGGGATGTCGAAACGGCGGACCCATTGGTGCGTGGCGGCCTCGGCACCACGCGCGCGCTCATGATTACTCCTCGCGACAGCGCTCATGCGTGACACGTCCAAGATCATCGCTATCGGCCGCGCTGGTCCGGCGCTCTCCCGGTCTCAGATTCAAGTGTCTTCTACTGCGGGCGAGTGGTTGTTGCTGCTCACAGTGCGTATCTTTGTGATGCCGGCGACGAAGCTGACGCACGCGCGTGGACAGTGGGATCAAGCGCGCATCATTCGGTTTGGATGGACCACCGACGAACGACTGGTCGTACTCAACGAGGAAGGCGTCTACCGACTCTACGACCTCCAGGGCGACTACCAACAACACTCCCTCGGGCCCGAGGCCGGAGAAATGGGCATCATCGACGCGCGGATACACGAGAATGGGTTGGTGGCGCTGACGGGCTCGCTGACGCTGCTCGAGGTCAAGGACTGGGAAGGCGGCAAGCCGCTCACGCTGGCGAATCCGGGTGTGTGGGTGTCGTTGGGCGTCGTATGGACATGCAAGGACTGACATGCACGACACACGCAGGTCTGTCCGAGCCGCCGCATGCGTGGGGCATCATACCGCCAGATCAAGTCATCTCGCGACACGTCGAGGTGTTGTTGTCGGTCGAGTCGACGATCTTGGCGGTGGATAACTTGGAGAGTGTGGATCAGCGTATCGCGCGCGGGCCGTTTTTGAGGGTGTCTCCGTCTCCGAACGGAAAGTTGTTGGCGCTCTTGAGTTATAACGGGCTCTTGTGGGTCGTCTCGACTGACTTTCAACGGAGCCTCGCGGAATTCGATACCCGGACGGCGGGTGCAGACGACCCGGTCAATCAAATCGAGTGGTGCGGGAACGACGCTATCCTCGTTACGTGGAACAATCTTGCACTCTTGGTCGGGCCATCTGGTGACACTCTACGGTGAGTCGCGATTCGGATTGACCTTGTCTATTGCCATTCATGTCAAGCGAGATAGGTACTTCTATGCTGGGGCGACGTTCGCAGTCACAGAGCTAGATGGCGTGCGCGTCATTGGCCAAGAAGTTACTGATTTCATACAAAAGGTCCCTGGTACGAACAATACTCAATCTATGCTCGCATGGACTCACTCTGACGCAGCATCGTCGATGTCGGTTTTCCGACCTGGCTCGACGTCTCCCTCTGCGATACTCTTTGACGCCTGGGAGAGCTTCACTCGGCGTTCATCCAAGGCGGACGAAAGTATTCGCACTATCCGGCCAGAACTTGCATCGGCCGTCAACGAGTGTATTGATGCAGCAGGTCACGAGTGGGAACCATACTGGCAACGCCGGCTCCTTAGTGTCAGTCCATCACGACATGGAATGACTCTGGTTTGACGACCAGCTCCGTTTTCAGGCAGCCAAGTTTGGCTGGGGATTCTTGGATCTCTACAACCCCGGTGATTTCGTAGCCATGGGACAGGCGCTCAAGGTGTTGAACTCGGTCAGGTTCTACGAGATTGGTATACCATTGACCTATTCCCAGTAAGCCACGCGTGTGTCGTTTGCTGGTCGTCTCGCTGAGGTGGTTGTATGCGCCAGATATCAACACTTGTCACCGATGCATCTCATCACTCGTTTGACGTCGAGGCACTTGCACCTCCTTGCGCTTCGCATCTCGTCGTACCTCTCGCTCAAGGCAGACGTCGTGTTGAAGCACTGGGCTGGCGCCAAGATTGCGCGCTCGAAGTCCTCTTCCACCGACTCTGAAGACGAGGAGCTGTGCAAGGTGATCGTTGACAAGTTTGACAAGCTCGGCAAGGGCACTGTGAGTTATGCAGATATTGCGCGGCGTGCCTGGGAGGTTGGCAGAGCGGGTCTGGCGACCAAGGTGAACATCTTCTTACCTTTCTCTCTCTCTTGCCAACGTCGACTCGCCCAAAGCTTCTCGACCACGAGACGCGCGCCTCGGATCAAGTTCCGCTGTTGTTGACGATGAAAGAAGACAAGTTAGCGTTGTTGAAGGCGGTGGATAGCGGGGATACTGAGCTGGGTGAGTGTATGCGTAAAATCGTTGCGACTAATCGGCTCAGCGTTTCAGTGTACCATGTGTTGCTGCACCTGCACAAGCGACTCCCGCTTGGCTCTTTCTTCCGTTTGATCGAGGATGGGGGTGAGCGTCTCGTGCCTGCGACCAGGCTCCTCCAAGTGTATGCGCGGGAACAGAACCGGGAGATGCTACGAGATTTCTACTACAGCGACGACAGAAGAGTGGAAAGCGCTGTGCTTGCGCTGGAAGAAGCCAGTCAGATGACGGTACGTGATGGATATTTTGCTCACCTTGTGTTCTAGTTGGCCAACGCGTCAGGGCAGGACCAAACGGCTGTCATCACGGCTGTCAAGACTGCGGAAAAGTTCTTTTTCGAGGACAAGGATCGCAGCTTTGAAGCCAAGGTACGTCCGAAGGTATCTCTGGGGTGCCGAGCGCGCTGATACGTCGGAGAAATGTAGATGATGGACGAGGGCGCACGGTTACTGGCGGCGCAACAACAGCTCGAAAAGGACTCGGATGGTAAGGTCAAATTCTTTGGCCAGAGCATCTCTGAGACGATACGGATCTGTCTCATGAACGAAATGAGCAAGAAGGCGGACAAGGTCAAGAGCGACTTTAGAGTCCCCGACAAACGGTGAGTCTCGTTCGTGTTACGATGACGTTGCTCATGCCCGCGTCTAGATTCTGGTATATCAAGCTGCATGCGTTGACGGCTCTCAGGGACTTTGACGCTCTCGACGCGTTTGCGCGGTCGAAACGGAGTCCGATAGGATATGAGCCATTTGTGCGCCATCTCGTCGCGGCGGGGCATCTCAAAGAGGCAGCTAGCTATGTCAAACGCTGCGATGCACCCAAGAAGGTCGAACTGTATGTGCTGTGCCAAGACTGGCGTGCTGCCGGTAGAGAGTGCAAGGAGCGCGGCGACAAGAAGGGACTCGAGTACGTTGATGCCTTGCTGTAGCGAGCCGGCGCTGATTTCCCCTGGTCAGCACGCTGAAGAAGCAATGCCCAAACTCTTTGATCGCACGAGAATTGGAAACACTGCTTGCCTCGATGAAGTGAGATCAGTACCATTGACCATGTCGTGTTTCGCTTGTTTCTGCTGCTTACAGGTAGGGGCTTGTTGCACGTGCTCTACACGATCCAGTTTATTCTGTCCTCATCGTCGGGTCCATCCGATGCGATAGTACACGTACTCTACATCGTCGTCCTTCCCAACGCCATAAGCCTCACAGACGATGTGCTCTTTTGAGAGGATGGTAAGCTCCCTGTGTGATTCCCCCGAGACACGATCCTTTAAACCAAACGCTTCTTCGACCGTGCCCGACTCGAACGTATGTGTCGGTCGGAGCGGTATCACGAGGTGGAACACAGGCGCCTCGCGGGCGCCATCGGGGCATGCGAGGAGAGACTGGAGGCAATCGCGTATCCATACGGCATGTTGCGCTTCATATACAATGTCTGCGCCAAAGACGACGTCGAACGGGGTGGACAAGATGCCGGGTGACGTCTTTGAAAACGACGACCAGTCCAAGGGATGACTGGTGACGTGGATCGCGTCGTCCTGCGCAGCTGGAAAGTTGGCGTCAATGTTAGACTGGAGGTTGTCGAGCACGGTGGGGTAAGAGTCGGTGAGGACGATGGTCGCGCGGGGATGGGTGGGGTGCAGCGACAAGTGCTTTGCGACGGTCAACCCGACAAGGCCAGTGCCTGCGCCGAGCTCGAGGATGCGTAGGCCGTCGTCGTGGCCCACGCTGAGACCGAATTGGTGTGGACGTTGGACGATCATCTCTGCGAGGACGTATGCGCCGCCCCATGTCTGTGCGCCGACGCTCCCATAGTCGCGGTTGTCCAACGGGAGGTCTGTCACGTCGACGTGCACCTGGACATCGTTGTCGGACGCAAAGGTGAATCGGCGTTGGATGGTGCCTGCAGCGGCGACGCCAGCGCAAGTCGCGAGGAGGGCGGCGGCTTGTTGTATGAGCGCATCGGTGTCAGCGACGGGGCGATCTGTGGGTGGGGTATGGGTATCGAGATGGGTGATGAGGGCTGTGAGCCAGCGGATGGCGTAGGCGCGCTCGAAGGTGTCGGATTGGACGACGTCGAGCTCCTCGTCGTGTCCATCTTGTCTGCGGGATCCGCGTACGTGAGGACGATAGAGCGACTGGAGATACTCAACAGCCTCGACGAGTGCCGTCGTCGTGAACGCGGCGATCTGTGCGATGGGTGGCAGCCGCGACGTCGGCGGTTGGATCTTGGTCGCCATCATTTGAGATCATTGACCGTATGGATCCGACCTCGCAGTCCTCCTCCTCCGCCTTCACCCTCACCAGCTTCCCGTCACTCTCTCAGGACACGACAACGGCCCTCGCGGACCCAAACGCGCCCGAATTATTCAAGCAAAATATCCAGCTCGCGATGGAACACGTCGCGCGCATCACCGTCTTTGCGCGCAACGCCGTCACCGGCATGTACGTTGAGTCACCCGTTCCCTCTCGCCCAGCGCACGCTCACGTCCCCATCTCAGACAAAACGCCTACCAGGCGGACGTCAATCCAGCACAGGTTCGCGGTCGGTAGCCCGCTTTGCAACACATCGATCACGCTCATCGATGACCACAGCGGACTTGATGGCGCTCGACCAAGCCATGCACGCCCTCGCCGAGTTGCTCCGTCTATCTGGCATCGGCGCGTACCCTCTCCCTGCTGAGGGCGACGCCGCGGGTCCGCCGACCGAGCAGGCGCTCATCACGGACACGACGCGCGACGTGCAGAAGCTGTACGAAGCGATGAAGCGGATGCAGGAGGGCAGCGCGGTCGTGGCTAATCTGTTGGCTGCGTCCGACAACGCCCCTCGATCAAAGCCGTGACAAGTCTCGTATCGGAATAATCAGATCATATAGATTCAATTTGTCAGTCGTCGTCAAATCACCGGTGATCAAGCTGGCATTGGGAACTAAGCACTGCCCGCGGGTAGTAAAACGGTATTCAATTGGTAACCGGGTCCCCAAAGAGAAATATCATGATATTCAAGACTGAGTCGAGTTGACGTAGATCGTGCTCGAGACACAGAGAACCTGTAGACGGAGTCAGCAACGGTTCATACCAAACACAAACACACGGGTCACCTCGCCGGGGTAGAGGTTTGTGCAGATCTGGTTCAACTCGGGGTTGTTGGCCAGGAGCGTGCTCTGCGAAATGTTAAAGTTGCTCGCGATCGCGACGCAAGTGTCGCCAGATCGCGAGACGTAGGTGGTCATGCAGTCCTGGCCTGCAATACCCAAGCAGATGACCTGGGCAAGCAGTCAGAATCAAATTTCGGCGTACACGGCGCCGCGAAGGGATCTCACCTCGCCAACCTGGAGGTTGTCGCAGTTGGCGTCGATGACCCCACTGTTCACAGCCCTGAGCTGGTAGCTACACACGTTATTGGTCAGTCGTTGATGTCAACGGTGCCCACAATGCCAAAACGTACGTAGAGACATTGTATTTGGCAGAGATACCATTGCAAGTGTCGCCCGGAGCAATGGTGACATTGCGGTCGCAGTTGGCGGGGAGGGCGGCTTGGGCTATACGATAGTGAGCATGCAAGCATAACAGGGAACGACACGAGCGCGGAACGACGCACCCTGGAAGACGGCCGTGGCAGCGAGCGCGAGGGTAGCAAGGAGGCTGAACATATTGAACGAGAGGTAAGTACCGCAGACGATGGCTGCTTTGTCTGCAACAATAGGTCAGCTTATATACCTTGGCGACCAGAAGAGAATCAGGGGTAAATGCGGTCTTCCTTTGCACTGACACGGAATTTATTTACTCTGATACGTCTCAGGTTGTAACAGCTATGCCTGATACACGTGCTCATCTCAAGTCGGACCTGTTTCTTGTTTCTATCCACTTGTCTTTGATTAACGTGCTTATTACGCCCGAAATACTCTTTTGATCACGTGTCTGTGTCGGCAAAGGCAGGCTCCCACGGTGGACAACCGTAGGGAACCGCATGGCAGCGAAGAAGCGCATGGGAATGCCCGAAAGAGCCCCCTGCCAGTGTGCCCGCACTACCCGTGGAGTACTAGTGTGCCTGGTCCCCCCGGGTATATCTGGTGTCTCGTCGCCATACAAGAAGCCTCCCTCCCCACATGTGGCCAGCCTATCCGGCGGGGTCGTACCCTCTTTCTGGCCAACTCCCTCAATAGGGCTTAAGACCGGTAGCTGATAGTAAGAGCATGTACAATTTTGCAGAGTATCGTAGTGAATAATTATCGCATTGCCATGCAAAACGCCACGACAGACAACAAGCATTGTTGCCGCTCTCAGGCTTGCAACACATCAATGCCATCATCAGCTAGATTGCTCACCAGGCTGACATCAATCGAGCACAGGTTCGGGGTCAGTAGCCCGCTTTGCAACACATCGATCACGCTCATCGATGACCACAGCGGACTTGATGGCGCTCGACCAAGCCATACACGCCCTCGCCGAGTTGCTTCAAGTTCGTCTATCCGGCATCGGCGCGTACCCTCTCCCTGCCGAGGGCGACGCCGCGGGTCCGCCGACCGAGCAGGCGCTCATCGCAGACGCGGCGCGCGACGTAGAAGCTGTACGAAGCGATGAAGCGGATGCAGGAGGGCAGCGCGGTCGTGGCTAATCTGTTGGCTGCATCCGACAACTCGATCAAAGCCGTGATAATCAGACCATACAGATCCAGTTTGTCGGTCGTCGTCAAATCGCCGGTGATCAAGCTGGCATTGGGAATTAAGGAAGCGAAATGCTGCCCGCGGGTAGTAAAACGGTATTCAAATTGTAACCGGGTCCCCGAGAGAAATACATCTGCGGCTATTTATATACACATAAAACAATCCCACTCTCGACTTGCAAGGCACGCTCTACATCTGTATTGGGTATATGGTTCATGATTTTCAAGACTGAGTCGAGTTGACGTAGATCGTGCTCGAGACACAGAGAACCTGTAGACGGAGGTCAGCAACGGGCTCATCACCAACACACACACACGAGTCACCTCGCCGGGGTAGAGGTTCGTGCAGATCTGGTTCAACTCGGGGTTGTTGGCCAGGAGCGTGCTCTGCGAAATGTTAAAATTGTCCGCGATCATGACGCAAGTGTCGCCAGACCGCGAGACGTAGGTGGTCATGCAGTCCTGGCCTGCGATACCCAAGCAGATGACCTAGGCAAGCAGTCAGAATCAAATCTCGGCGTACACGGCGCCGCGAAGGGATCTCACCTCGCCAACCTGGAGGTTGTCGCAGTTGGCGTCGATGACCCCACTGTTCACAGCCGCAAGCTGGTAGCTACACACGTCATCGGTTAGTCGTTGGTGCCAACGGTGCCCACAATGCCAAAACGTACGTAGAGACATTGTATTTGGCAGAGATGCCGTCGCAAGTGTCGCCTGGAACAACGGTCGCACTGCGGTCGCAGTTGGCGGGGAGGGCAGCTTGGGCTATACGATAGTGAGCATGCAAGCATAACAGGGAACGACACGAGCGCGGAACGACGCACCCTGGAAGACGGTCGTGGCAGCGAGCGCGAGGGTAGCGAGGAGGCTAAACATGGTGAACAAGAGGCAAGTACCGCAGACGATGGCTGCTTTGTCTGCAACAATAGGTCAGCTTTTATACCTTGGCGAGCAGAAGAGAATCCAGGGGTAAACGCGGCTCCTTCATTGCGTTGATGGCAGCGAACAACGACAAACGCGGCATTCGATGACTCTGATTCATTCGGGCGCGAGGCTGGAAGAGCACTACACCCACGACGTTCACGGGATGCATGGGAAGAACCAGAAGGATATCAAAACAGGAACGCGCATGGGATGCATGAACAGAGCAATAGATGACCGTCGAGAGGTGATCCGCGGCTGCTCTCGTGGCGTTAGTCGCGTTCGGCACTAAAAACAAGTCATTCTACTATCAAACGCGGCTGTGGGACATGTTCCTGGCGAGAAAATGCCGTGTACAGCGTGCGCCACCGAGGAGCGGCGGATCAAAAAGCCGACGTTTGCACGGGTACGAATGGCCGCCTGTGAGTGTGCGTTCGGACTCGAGAGCGGTGCAGGCATTCACTGTGCTAGATGAGGAAACGAACGCGACGGCCAGATAGACGGAGGTCGGTCAATGTGCGGAGGTGACTCGGAGCCGGAACAATGTTTAATAACCGATTCCCCACAGCCGCGAATCTCGTCAATGTGGTATCTGGCAGCACCTGACTCACCTCGGGTGCAATTGTTGAATTGGGGATGTCGAAGAATTCCTACGAAAGTACATTCAAGTCAGTGCAGTGCATAGAGCGCGCTGTTAGTGCGAAGCAGATCAAAGCCCGATGCCAGTGCATTGTGCGCAAGGGCACAGAAGGCCGTCTGTGAGTCTAGTTTACGATGGAGATATCAAGACGTGCTTCGTGCGTTCGTTGTCAAGACAGTTATGATGTACCGTCACAACCATCTATGGCAGTGAATGCGACACCGTGGTCCGTACGGTGATAGAAAACGTAGAATGGAGGAAAAACCCTCATGATGAGGAACGAGGGAGGGAAAAATGCGGATCAATGCTGCTATAGCATTGAATCCATGACTCGTCCTCGTTCTCTGCCATTGAGAGGTGATACAGAGCCCTGCTGACTGTGCTGGATGTTAGCATTTCAGGACTAGTGCCAGATCATTGGCTCGTGGCTCTCCGTTCCACCTACCACTTCCACCTTCCTCTGCTTCGAGACCATGAAAAAAGGTTATTTTTAGCAACATCAAGAACGAAATGGTTGAGCGACTTGCCGGACGAGAGATGCTCCGCCGATCACAACCTCGAACACGTCAGAGTCTTTAGAGAGGGGTTTCAAAAAGCTCTGCTCAAGATGGGCGCGACACGCTTAGCTTTCGTCACGATCAATTCCGCTCCGACGGTTTGATGGGGGCTTCATGACCGCACTGTTTTTCAGAAGAACCAAGGCTTGGAAATCAACCACATCATGGGTTTAGATGGAAGCATGTGGAAATAATCTCCGCGTGCACCTGTTTCGAATGGCCTATAGTCTGAGCCCGCGTAGCGCAATCTGAGGACGAACGTCACGGTTGACTTACCGGCAGACATTGAAACTCAAGAGGGCTACAGTGCTTGTCCGAGTCTGGTCGGAATGGTCCGACCACTGGCAGACTCGGACAAGCTAAGTGTGACAGATCCCACGTGATATGAGGATCAGGTACAGCAAGAAGTGTGACGGTCATATGACGGTCGTCCGAGTTTGGTATGACTTGGATCTGGTTTCTCAACATCTCGAGGCTCGATTCCATGGATTCGACAAAGAATATCCTTCCCTCAATCGCCCTCGCAGCTCAGCAAGTCCGAAGTGCGACGGCTTACTATTGACATTCCACTGGCATCACCACGCTGGCAGGCGTTCGACGGGTTGCCGGTGAACAACACACTCAAGTGATTATCGATGTTTGTCAGGCCATTCTAGAAATTATTGGCCGTTCATTGCGTCGTCACTGTTTTATGCTTGATGAATGCTGGGTGAAGTGGTTGTTCACTGGCTTGCCGAACACGAAACCTGTTTGGACGTCTTGAGACAGATGGGAAGGCTGCTTATCCCGACGAGGTCCGTCTGCAAGGAAGGCGGTATTTAT
>JBBPOC010000687.1:0-14561 GCA_038091235.1 Tylopilus rubrobrunneus | reverse complement strand
CACTTGGGTGCTCGATTCTGATTTACCTCGGCAGGCGATTCCTGGGCAAGGCAAGATCGAGACTCCCGTTACCCCCTGGACCCCCCGGATTACCATGGGTGGGGAATGTCACCGGACTTGACACGAATGCCCCATGGCTGACCTATCGCGAGTGGGCGAAAAGATACGGAAAGTCATTGCATGCTCATCGCTGAATGAGAACCTTATGCTCACGTAGTTGGTCCTTCAGGTGATATAGTCTATTCTCGACTGTTGGGCAAGGATATCATCATCATCAACTCGGAAAAGATCGCAAAGGATATACTCGACAAACACTCTTCGAATAATTCGGACCGTCCTTACTTCATTACCAATGAACTGTAAGAAACTCGTTTCACGTCTTACGCTGAATGCAGACGCTTCGTCCTAGGTGTGGTTTAGGTTTCAGCACTATCTTTCTACCCTATGGTGATAGATGGCGCCTTCATAGACGATTTTTTCAACAAACCTTCCGGTTGAACGCAATACAGAGATTCATACCCTTTCAGCACCGCAAGGCGTGTCACTTCCTCCGACAGCTATTCACTGCTCCAGACCGGCTGGATCGACATATCTTCGAGTATGTGTTTGAGGTTGAATCAATTACACGATCTCATATTACGTCAAGATACACTGCATCAGTTGTTCTGAACAGCGCATATGATTATGACCCCCCATCCCATGAAGATATGCTCATCGAGATGGTGGACAAGGTGCTAGAGGTCGTACTTTCTGTTGTGCGTCCCGACGTTGCAATCATCATTGCCACCTTCCCGATGGGTGAGCTGAGCATGCACTTCTCTTGATCCTCATAACTCGTGCTATTCCCAGTGCTGAAGCTCCCTGTATGGTTCCCGGGGATGTCATTCAAAAAGGACATGGAGGTTGCGAGACAGCTCACGAGAAATTATGTGGAAACGGCATTCGAGTATTCTTTACAAAAAATGGTAAGGCGCACATGTCCCATTATAGGTATTGATTCAACATCCATCAAGAGGGACTCCGACCTTTCTCCATCTATGGTGCAAGATGCACTTGGAGGGATAGATTCAAGAAGGACCGTTACAGATGAATCGTGGATGACAGGGATCAAGGAAGCAGCTGCGACCGCTTTTCTGGGTACGTACCTTGTTATCAGTTCAATCTCTATTCACTAACAATGTTATCCGTCCTAGCCGCGTCTGAGACGGTGCGTGGATATCTGGATTTTCCACACTGTTAACCGTAATGCGTAAACAGTCCCACTCGGTTCTCCTGACCTTCTTTCTCATGATGATGCTGAATCCAGCAGTGCAGGAAAAGGCGCAGGCACAAATTGACACTGTGGTGGGAAATGATAGATTGCCAACTGAGGATGATCGATCTTCCCTACCCCTCGTGGATGCTATCCTTCGGGAAACCCTCAGATATAATCCGGTCGCTCCTCTCTGTGAGCGACTCTGTTCCTTGCCAGTTGGTCCCTGCAGTGAATTTATCTCGCAGCGGTTCCCCATGTTGCTATTGACGATGACGAGTATCGGGGACTTCGCATACCTAAGGGTACTTCCAATCGCTGTTTAGATGACTGGTGGCCTATTGATATTCAAACTTTCAGGTGCAATGCTCCTAACCAACCTGTGGTCAGCATGGCCTGCATTCGCTTTTCTGCTCTCGGTGACCGGTTTTGTCAGGGCGATAACGCACAACGAGGCCAAATACCCCGACTCGGATGCGTTCAGCCCTGAGCGATTTCTGAATGATGATGGCTCCCTCAAACCCAACGGGACTGAAAACATTGCGTTTGGCTTTGGTCGACGAATCTGCCCGGGGAGACACTTTGCTGACATGTCCATCTGGTCTCTGATCGCCAAAGTCCTGGCTGTCTTCAAAATCTTGAAACCCCTAGATGAGGATGGAGTGGAGATATCCGTGGAACCGAGATTTACAAGTGGGCTCTCTATGTAAGTGGAGAGCACTTCTCCTTTTGCTTGAACAACCTCCTAGTGACCTTGTCCACAGCCGCCCGGTTCCATTCGGATGCAGGATTGTACCTCGAGTGGACACTACGAAACTAGAAGAGTTGATAGTTGCAGGGACTACTTGAATTCGTTGCATGCCATAGGGTATTCACCTACTCGCTCACTCGAAGCTACTCAAGACATATGCAGCGCACAGTCTATGTTGTCGATTAGCCCTTTGTGTCTTCGTTGTCTAATGTACAAGTGAAACTTTGATCAGAGTATACGCGAAATAAAACGTATCCAGTGATAACCTGAGGGGGCTTGTCGAACGATCAGCTCTGCTAAGGTAACTTCAATGATAATGCCAAAGTTCTGACATTCATGCCAACAAAACTACACGCTCCCTTGCTTTGCTCTCCATCCAGGCCGATTCGATGACAACACCAAGGCCGATTCGTTTACTGACTCGGGAGTCATGACGCATGCCTTGCAGCGCCATAACATGCAACGTACACCCGTAATACCTTTTCCCCCACCTGCTCTCGTTCCACAGCCCCATCGTTCCGTCGCACCGGGAGAGGACGACGAGTTCAAGGATGGATGGGGATGGTGTACAAACGGGTAGAATCATGCGCCCGGCGTAATGGGGCGCTACTTCATCGACAGGAAGGATCTGAAAGACGGTGTGAGCTGTAGCCGTAGGAAAACCGCCCTCGTCCGGTTTCACGACTTGGAAGCGAGCGCATTGAGTACGAAAGATGAGCGTGCCATTTGGGGGTGAGAAATCTAAAAGCGGGGCACCTGGCTCGGCTCGAGGTGCGACATACTTGAATGGGCACAGGGGTTATCCGAACCTGCAGAACCATCGACATTCCGGCTGGGTGGGATACGGGTGACATCCAATCGGACGATGTTCCCATCTTCATCAACTAGATGCCAATCTGTAATGAGGGATTCCACAGGCGTGTCATGGTGAGCAGCAACTGCTCCGTCCAACATCTGCGTCTCGCTTCCGTACTGGATTGCGCCCTTCCACCCTGACCATGCCTATGAGGGGATCGGATTGGAACGAGGGAGGACGCGTCGGGTCAGAATTGCATCGAATCTGGGCTGCCATAACAGCGATAGATCCAGGTTTCGCATCCACATCCCGAACCGAAAGGCGTCTTTAGGCTCGCTCCCGGGAGGTTCCAGGGCTCTAGTCATCGCGTTCGTCAACGCTGTTATTGCGGCTATGACGTCCGAATCGACGCTCAGATGGCGCTGTGAGTAGTTTTCAATGGCGTCTTCATAACCTCTGAGATTCATGTCAACTGTCGTGTATGAGACGAGATCGCAGATATTGTATCCATGGTAGCGCAATGGATGAAAGGAGCCTTCCAGTGTTTTGCTCTCTGCGCCGAAATCTTCGCACCAAACGTCTCGTTCGCACTGAAAGTACATCTGGTGTTTGGTGAAGTATAGCCGACGGCGTGACAGCAAAGCTTCCTGGAAAGTCCAGCCTCGCGTATTCCAGACAGAGTCGGTAGCCGCCTCGGAAAGTGGTGGAAGCGGTATGGAAAGATGCAGTCCTTGAATGCATTCAACACGCTGGTCGAGCATGCGGGGTGTCCTGATACCGGGGAGACCAGCGCGGACAGATGCTCCGGTTGTGGCGATGATCGTGAGTGCAGCCCGACCGTAAACCCGATCCATGATGGATATCTGCGCGGTTTTGTCTTCCTGGCTGTCTTGGATAATGCATAACGCATCAACCCACAAGTAACGTTCGCCGATCTGGCGAGTGAGCCGAACGGCATCCATGATGGTATCTGGTAGGACAGACTCTTCGAGGCCAGACGGACGCGTCCGTGTTTCTGCGTTCGCTGTCGACGTCCAGTAATCTTCACCGGGTCCTCCCCACACGTAGCTAAGCGCTAGGTAGCGGCAGTTCGGGCTGGCACGAACCAGAGCCATCTGGACCACGTCTATCATCCGCACGTATTCCGGTAAATGCTCGTGCCCAGACTTCCACCACACGGTTTCACATGCGTCGCCATGCGCGGTTTCGCAGAGTGATAACCACTTTTTGATCAGATGGATGTCTACCTTGTCCTTGACTCTGCGTCCGTGAAGATCCTTCGAACGACCGACCTTGCGAGAGTCCTCCTCCAGCAACTGGATATCGAGATAAACAGCTGCTCTGGAAGCCATGAGGGCGTTGGATATGTCGAACGGGCGAGAGGAACAATGGATATACAACCGGTGCATTTGTTTCTTCTCGTCAAGGTTGGGGTCAAGAGTACCACACGCTTGCGCAGATAGAAAGAATTCGCATCCCCGGACGTCCACCCCAGGGTAGTCGTCGAGACGCCAACGACGCCGAATGAGGTCGGTGACGAGTCGACAAAATGCACATTGGCCACTCCTCTGAGTCATATCCAGGAGGGTGCCCAAGGAGACCATTTTTGACTCGGGAAGCCCGTCGCGTAATAGTCTCTGGAGACGTAATGCCGCACATGTCGCGCAGAGTGCTGTCTCTGAGCTCGGCACGACTGGGCTGGTAGGCACTGAGTGGACGTATCCTCGAAGTCGTGAAATTATCCGAGACATCGTGTTCCACAGCGTTGGTGGTAAAGTATGTCCGACTCTCGAGCTGCAGGAGTTGGGAGACGCAGAATCACGGTGGACGATGGCGATCAAGAGTGTGTGTGGGATCCGAACCACGATCTCTACTATAGCAGAAAGGATCAGCCAACGGCTTACAACCTCCAGGGAAGCTGCACCGGTATGGGAAAAATTGCGCACCTTCAAGCTGGTCACGGTGCCAGTGTCACCGACTGGTAAAATAGAGTCGGCGGATACTGCAGGATCCGGGCGACTGAGAGAAAAATCAAGACCCGTGGATTCAAACGGGTATTGTTGAAGGGGGAATCAAGTTTACTGGTATACAGGAGCTTGAAACGTTCAAGTTCAAGTTGTCGCATGTCCGAGGGCACTTCACTAGCACTGGCACTTTGGAAGTTCACACGATGACTTGCAGCACACTAGTGACACTACTGCATAGAATTAATATTGGTCTTGAGGCACTTGGGGACCCCACCCAAGATAATTTATGCAAGCCACCGTTAAAGTCGCGTTTACAATAGACGATTCAGAACCTGAAAGGTATGTAAGTACGTTGGTCCCGGTCTCACTTGCCACGAACGACTGCCAGCACCATCACGGTTGCTTGGTAACTCTTCAAGTTGTACTGAACTTGTTAGGTACATTAGTCAATTATGTACCTGCCCTTGACCCCTTCCCACGTTGAAGCGCCCGGTTCATGTCTTCAGTACGCTACGATGTTCTGCCCACTCACGACGACCACGATTCGTCAAAACGTCACCAATCTAGTCCATTCTTGACACGGATATCCTTGTCGTTGCGCCGGTGGTGGTTGAGGCGGTCCGCATCTTCACACAAGCCACCGGGGATAATGCCCCGACCTCGAACAATATTCAATATCTTGAAATTTGCGATACCCATCGCGCTGCTCTGGCTCTGGTGGGTATGGCATACCTACGAGCCCCATCTTCACATAGACCTTGTCTTTTATGACCGCAACTGGATTGCCAAAGAGATCCATCCCATCACGCAGCTCTCCGGCTGTTTCAACCCGGACCAGGTCAGCCCGTCGTACAATGTTACGGAGCAACTGTACGGTAAGAAGCGGTTCGAGGTCCAAGCCGGCATCCCCGTGCGGATGGGCATGGACTGCTATGCCTTGGCTGGCACCGTCGTTTTACCAGAGCACGACACCCATCAACCCTGGATACCACCCAAAGACCGCAACCAGTACCATACCTACTGGCGTACCGATCTCGTCCCGCTCGGGGAACGTCAAGAGTTTATGCTCAGATCCTTTTTCGCTACACAGAACCTTCCCCGTTCCCACCTCGTCCTTTGGTCGAACGGCGACCTCAGCGAGAACCCGATCGTGCGGAAATACCTCCAACTCTATCCCGAGTCCTTCTCGATCGCTACCGTCGATATTCCCGTTCTCGCCAAGGGCACCGCCATGGAGAACAACAAGCTGCTTCAACTCAACGACAAGAAAGCGTGGGTCGACGGCGACCTCGTTCGTCTGCTCGTCATTTGGCACTATGGGGGCATGTGGATCGACATGGATATGCTCCTCACCCGCGACCTAGAGCCGCTTCTCGAGCACGAATTTGTTACCCAATGGGATTGCTGGGGTAAAGTCCTCCCGTACTGACCTTGACACCGACTGACGACCCGGTTTTTCCTGTTCCCCAGCCAAAAAGTACCAAGCACTCAATGGCGCGCTCATGCACTTCAAGCGACGCTCGCCCTATCTCTGCGAAGCATTCCATCTCATGGCAACTTCTTCCCCACCACGTTCTCCCTCGACCGACTGGGGCGCGATCCTCTACCTCCGCCTCTGGCGTCGCCTGCTCGCCGCGTCGATACCCCCCTTCAAGATCCTCCCGTTCTGCTTCAGCGACCCCCTCGCGTGCAGGCTCGACAACAGCGTCCCAGACCCGTTCAAGCCTGACCGCAAGGACGGACAGTGGGCGGAGGGATATGGGCTCGAGGAAGGCGGTGGGCTCGACCTCGCGCTGCACAAGATCTTTGCGGTGCACCTGCACAACCGGTGGAGCAAGCCGTTTCCAAAGGGCGGATGGGTGGAGCGGTTGCTGCTCCGCCGGTACGACGATGCGTTGGTACAACAGCCGCCGTCGTCCGTGGAAACGCTCTAGGCGTCTTGTCTTGGAAAAAGGTGGCACATTTTGGGCGGGTGATCCGTGAGTGGGCTGGCAGTGTCTTGTTCTGTGGACTACAAGTTGATGCGTCCTCTCCCATGCAGATCGCTGGTGCATCTCATCGATATTCGTTTCCCTTGTAATCATTATCTGCTGTCTATTTTGATGCTATGTATAGACGAATCTCGTGGAACGATTGTGTACCATTGGACCTTCAAAATGGAGATGAACAGAGCGTGGATGACTCCAAGTACAAACAGTGTATCTTTCATTTAGACTCCTACGTCGTACTCACAAGCTCATCGATGATTATACGCTATCTAACAAAACGAAACAAACGGAAAGAGACGCGTTCGGGATGGATCTACATACAAAAGGCTTGAATGGCGATGGAATACAGACTACATTGCTTGAATCGAGTGCGATCCATGCTTACTGAGGTCCATGTGTGTGTATATATAATGGGCGTGGTTGCGATAACGAATAAAGAAAATGAACTGAGAAGGGGGAGAGTCGCCCCCTTATTACCGGATCAAAAAACTGTGTGCGACTGCGAGCGCGCATACTGCAGCACATGCCAAGAACCCGAGCCCGTACCCCGACGGACCGTTCTGCGTGCTCACCGCCCAGAGCTGTCGACAAGCAGAGTGCGCGCCACGTCAGCGTCTGACCAGAACGACACAGAAAGAGACATACGTAGCCCCCGAGAATTGGTCCGAAACACCGCGCAAGGCTCACGATACTTTGTGCAGCGCCGTTGGCGAACCCAACCGCCGCTGGTGGCGTCACTATTTCGAGGTATCAAGTCAGTTTCGGGACGGGGATATACAAGAAAAAGCGGACGTACTGTAGTTGAGGAGGATGGCCACAGCTGTGTACGCAAACGTGTTACCACAGTACCGAACGGCGCTGTGCGTTTCAGTCAGTCGAAGGCCAAGCCTTGCACCAGCGAAGATCAATGCACTTACGTGCTCGCGGTGAGGGCTGAAGAAGGGACGAGAATTAGATCTGGGGTTCTGGAGCGACCTTTGCCGACTTACCACCCATGAGGAAGATGTTGCCATTGTCTGTCGCACTTGCAAAGACGCGGTAAAGAATGACGGTGAGATACGCAGGGATGAACAAGAACGATCCAAGGCGGAACATTGCCAAGTGTGAGAATCGTCCACGGGGAGGGCTAACGATAACATTAGAAATTCTGCAACTCCGAACAAAAAGGGTTCACGTGCCCAATATTGCTGAAACAAGATATTAGCACAAGCCCATAAGACAGATGAACCGAACGGATCACTCACGGATAGAGGTGAAATTGGTAGACGATCTGGAATAGACACATCAAAGCAACTACAACAAACGATATCAGCGAAACCCTGAATCAAGACGCCAACAGCACGCACTTAATTGTGAGAAATGTCCTGGATTGAGATTCAACCCTCCAGATCGATAGTCTCTGTCGTTCAGTTCATCAGTCTCCCGCCAACTCGAACTGCATAACTCAACTCACGTGACGAGATAAGACAAGAATATTTGATCGTGTGTGGTGCTGTGCAGTGCCAGCAACCCATACTGAAGGATGACCAAGATGGGAAGCTGGGATGTAAGGGAGGGTGGCTTCTCCGCCGCTTCCCCCGCAGCGCCAGTCTCCGTCCCACTGATCCCGTGCACCGACCCGCGGCGCTCCAGAATAGGCGCCAATCCATCTAATGGCTCTGTTTCGCGCAACTGCGCGTCAAGAACAGCAGGCGGAGTCCGCACACCGGCGTGGGCAAAGATGCTTGCAGACGACCGGCGAGAAAGACGGCCACCAGGCAAGGGTGAACCAAACGTGGACGTCCGTGACATGGGGACACCTCGAGCCGCTGCGAACCTGGTCACCGACGGACGTGGCTGTGACGAGATCGTCACGCTGTCCACGCTCCGCAAAGGCTGCCTTCCGCGAACCGTTCCGAGAAGGCCCTGCCCGTCCATACCCTCGTCGCGACCCAGCCTCGCCTGCTCCTCGTCCGTTGGTATCTCTGCCTCCAGATCGTATTGCTCTTCGTTGTCCACATTCATCGCAGCAGCGACCCACAGATCTGCAATGTTTGTCACCGCATTTTCGTTCGCCATGAGCAATCGCTGGGTAAAGTTGAGATCTGAGCTCTCATACGACGATGGATGGCCATCGAAGTAGGTGCTGCGCCCACTTCTCAACGTACTCGCCATGCTCCTCCGTGGCCTAATTGAGTTGGCGAGACGGTGTCGCTGATGGCTACCATAACCATACGCGGATCCGTTAGCTCGGCTTAATCGTTGCCTGTCTAGAGACGGTGATGAAATAAGTGGTACGGAAGGTGTGGTGGTAACCTCAGTGGAATGAACAGCCGGTGACCTCGAGCGAGTGTAGACAGAGAGAGAACGCGAGATCTTGTGCTTGAGCGAACCGAATAATCCCGTATGCTGTTCGCCTTCAATGGGCTCGTTTACAAGCTCCTCTTCTTCAGGTATTGGTGACGGTTGATTTCCAGGTTTCTCTGGGGGAAGACGAATGGCACCTTCCCTTGGCCCTCCGTCTCGGCCAAGGAAAAGTGACAATAGAGAACCTAAGTAAGAATGGGGATGAGTGTGGGGAGGAGAAGATAAAATGTACAGGTACGATGGCCGTACCGATCAAGGTAACGCTGCCAGCGATAGCACACGGCAAGAAATACGGATAATCCACGAAAAATTGAACATGACCAAATACGCTCGGCCATTTTTCCGCAGGTCGTTCGACTGACAAGTGTGTTTCAGTAGATGGAATCATGATTGACAACGATGTGACGTACACACTCCTCCAAGGATGGCACCTGCGACACCTCCTAGACCCCAGCAGAAGCTATAATCTTGTTAGTAGTCGTTCGAGTACACTTTGCAGGGGGTAATTACCCCATGATGGCGTATGCTCTGCCTTCGTTGGTGGCATCAGTCACAGTAGCAAGACATCCACGAGCCACCCCGACTGCCCCCGCAAAGATACCCTGGAGTAGCCGAACAACCAGAGCCTGGCGGAAGGATGTACAAGTGCCGAAAACCAAAACAGTGACCGTGCTCCCAAACAAAGAGAGGAACAGTACGGTCCGATTACCGTGCTTATCGGCCACGGTAGCCTACAGGTTGTCTGAGTAAGCCGGGAATGGTACACTGGAGATGGTCTGTACACACCCATAATAGGGAAGTGAGGAATTGTGTGAGGAAGAATGCGGCCACTGGGCAGGCAAGGGTAAGCGATGTCCGAGAATGAAAATGAGCGAAGGCCGACCTAGAATGCCGGTATAAAAGGCAATTTCCGACTCTTCATGGAACTCGTTGAATGCTAGAAGCACCAAGTGGTTCAGGCGAGTCACACGATGTCATACTAGGTGCAGGCATACCTCTGACCATGAAGAGCAAGAACGGCATCGATACGTTTGCAGACAAGAATTCTCCAAGCATGCTCTACTCGATGCTGAGCGCTGCTGCGGATAGCAGGAAAGCGATGCACTCACGATGGACAACACAATCATGGATAACAGCGGCAGGGGTGTCGCATCCGGTTCTCTGACGTGAAGCGCGCTGGGGATTGGCGGTCGCTCCGACGTCGGGGACTTGATACCCGCCTCCTCGTCCTGACTCAACAACATGGACAAGATTTTCGGTCGTACCCAGGACGCGCGGTGCGAAGGCCTGCGTGAGCTCTGTAGGTTTGTGATCTCGCCGTCTTGGTGTATTCCCAGGGCGTTGGGGACACCGAACGAGCGCCTCGATGGCGACGATATTTGCAGCTGGCGTTGGCCAAGCTGAGGTACCCGTGCAGAGGTGCGCAAGCCGAGTCTTGGTGTCATCCTGGTCGTCATTATAAAGATCTGTCGTCCGAGAAATTGGCGCTACCGGCGCATAAGCGCTTATGTAATCGAACAAATCAAGCTGGTGTCGCAGTCGAGCCGACCGCCCATTCGCAGAAAAGCCTGCTATCAGTCGGTAAACGCCAACGCGTGGAAGTGGAGGAGAATCTGTCTGAGAATCCATAATCGACCAGCTCCACACCAGCGTCATCCTGGGAATGACGACACTTGGGTCACTCAGAGCTACAAAAATGGAGTGCAAAAAAGTACAGAAACCCCGCCTTCGTCATTCAAGGAGGCTACATTCATCGGCAAACTACTGATAAGATAAAATCCAGGGGCACAATGGAATGCATCGTTAATTTTCCCATTGGACGAGGCTGATAAAGTCCAGAACGTGCGAGCGATAAGAACAATTTGATCTCCAGATTTCCAACTCGGACGTGTTGAAACGAGTTCAAAAGGGATAATGAGATATCATCCGCGTGGAGTAATCTGTCAGCTATCAACGCTCACACACAACGGAGATTTGAATGGAAGTAGACGCCTCCGGGCCGCTATCCTCAATTTCCTGGGCTGACGGAGAATGGGGCGAGGAACCACGATATGAAGATAAAACATGGTCACGCACGGCGCTCGAATGATCGCCTCCGAGTCCCGAGCCAGCCTGATGAGCCGTCTGAAACGCCACTCTCAGGCGTGTATGCCTGACAATCATGATACGATTAGCAGTATGCGCACCCCACGTGAGTGGAACGACTCCAACGAAAAGAACCGGTTTCCTTGTTGTTTCATGAGACCATTGGGTGATGGAGCTGCAGCGAGGAGGTAAGTGCTAATTATACTTCAGCACTGACAGGACGAAGACCAAGGTTCCAAGTTCTTGAGTGCAATCTTAGCCTTGAGTGGATTGTTGTAAGTCTGGCAAGATAGTTGCACATTTGCTATCCGAATAACGGAATCTGTTCTTCCAAACAGGCGGACACGGCAGCGGTGAACAGGGAAGGAGACGGCGACTCCAAAGAGGATGAGCTTAAGGAACGAAGGGAAAGGACTGAGCAGGCAAATGGACGACGAAAGAAAGAACGAATCTATGGCGCCCAGAACCAACCCGATCTGAGGGTTTTCATTGCATGAAAGCGCCGCACTCGAGAACCTGAGGCTTAGCCAGGAGGGAACATGCTGTAGCAGCAAAGCAAGATACCTCTTGCAATTTAACCAGTCAAATAGGAGACGACCATGACCATGGATGATCTTATCTTATCGACGCGAGAACTCGCAAATTATATTCTAAGTTCCCCACCTGGCAAGTTCGACTCCGAGTCGGAAGTTGGGAGATATAGCACTTCGAAACCGTCAGTTTTCTGAGGCGCTGTCTAGTGTGACGGACGTACACCACGGAAAGGCTCCGATGATAGCACCTCTATCGGGACGCAGAATAGGTAAAGTATTTGCTGCCAAGTTGACGAATTCGTCATTTCGAGAAGCTGGCACATACTCATACGTGCTGTTCATGATTGTCGCCGCCGCGTACTTCGATTGAAAGATGAGTTGCATTTATCCAAGTGTGAACTCCGATTCACTCACTCTAATACATGGTGATCGAACTTTTCCGGGGCGTCGAACAGCTGCTGGAGAAGATGACATGTCCGGCACTGGAGGTAGGGCACACATCGGGGTACCGCTTCAGGCCGGAATGTCTGGTGGAAGAAGCGCCTGTGAAGCCGCCACCTATCGCCGTATGGCAGGAAGGCAGAACTGAAATCGGCGCCACACCTTGAACAGCGAATTTAGTTCAGGAACATGAAAGAGAAGGATCACACCTTTCATTCAAGATCAGGTACGGCCGGTCCGAGTAGTTCGTGGACCGGTTCTCGAGCAGGTCCTTTACCACCTTCTCCGAGTTGATGATGAAGACGTCCTTTCCCAAAAATCGAATACAAATCAGGTCGCCTGCACAGATATGCCGCTGAGTAGAAGTCGGGGGACCGAACGCGTTGCGACTTACCATATATTTTTGCCCACTCGGCATATGTTTTCCAAGGGGCATCTGGATTAACACCGCTAACGTTGCCAACCCAAGGTATACCGGGAGGTCCGGGAGGAAGTGGGTAAGAGCTTTTCTTTCCTGGAGCTCGTCGTCCGATATAGAGCGGCGAGAAAGCCAGGAGCCAAGGTGCCTGTATTCCTCAAATCATACATCGTGGGGAGAAGGAGACATACGTACTTTGGAATGAGCGATTTATACAGGATCAGGGTACTTATGTAGTTACTTCAAGTTAGTAGGGACGCTTATCTGAAACGCGCTGCCCTCCCAGGCCGTTTCAAGTTCCACCGCCACAAAGTTGAAAGCGACAGCGGTTCGGAGTTCCAATACGGTTCTCGACAATGGGCACCGCTCACTGGCAGTCCGCCCCACTTCACCTCGAAGCTTATTGGCCTGAAGGTTCGCCATCGTTAAATGAATAAGGAGCAGACTTTCTTCAACACCACCGTATCAACTCTGACGATTCCTGCAGCACCAAACTCACATTGCCACACCTCACGCCCCATCCGCGATTTCATAGGTATTTGCCTTGACTGACCATCCGCATCGGGGCATCCTTTCCTGCCTCAGGCTTTGCTTCTCATTCAACAATTATAAGTATCGTGGCGGACCCGCTTCTCAAGCTTGAAGATCAGTACTCAGTAGTTGGTGGACTCAGACGAATAGCGTGATATTTTTAACCTCCCCTATTTTTGGCATGTAAAAAACTAGTTTTGAACGTGTCCAAAACTCGGGGCCGGAATTTCAGTGTCATGGTATGGGGCCGGGACTTGTCGCAGCCGTCGATGCTCCCGCAAGCGAGGTGCCAGTGAGCATTACTCCAAACTCGGCCATTCTCAAGAAGTGGGTGGACGACTTGTCGCAGGCTGCGGAATAGGACTGCAAATAAAGTGGTAAGCATGTTATGCGCTCAGTCCGATCGAAATATTGTCACTGACTCGGAGATCTAACTGAAATCAGATACCTACGACTCAGAGTTACCAGATAACACACTACAATCTATCACCTTCCAGTCTGACACAGCTCCAGCAGAGAGTCGAGGTGGTCTCCAAATCAATCCGTCTGACTACATCAATGTTCCCGAGCCAGTTGCGAACTTGAAGGGTCCAGGGGGTCGACCCAGTGATAGTCGGCTCTTCCTTGCCATCCAGTGCCATCGTTCGCGCATCGACGAGATGATCTGACCAAGCCAACGTTCCGTATCTGAGGTGGATAACACATTCGTACCGTTCTTCACAAGCACTGACCACGCTGAATCACCCTGCTGTCATTCGCACACCTTGACAGCATCCTCCGGGTTCCTCCCTCTCTTGCTGGCAGATCTCGATCAGCTGTGTGCCTCTGACGCTGTGGCGCCGTGCGCAACGGAGACATGATTCTCCTGCTCAGGCTGGACAGGGCTGGACTCGATCTCGCGTGGCCACCTCGGCTTGATATATCTTGGACAATGCATGCCAATGGCCATGATCATGCTTCAGTATGTTTCTCCTTGTCCTGTTGTATTACTTACGTGTACAGGGACCATGGACTGCAGCGCCGAGATCGTCCCACTAGTTGCTGCATCTGACTCAGCCCTGCCCTCTGACGTGGAGGCGATTCCCCGAATGAGAGGGAGCGGTGATAAGTCGCAGATCTAGTCCACCTACCCCGGGATCGCGATGCGTCAAGTGTAGACGGAAGACCGCAGGCTCCCCGTTCGTGAAACGAATCTCGTTCGCTTCCGTTTTCGGACGACTTCAGTTCCGGGCAAAGATCCAACCTGATACAACATGGGATTTTTTTCTTTTCTTTTCTTTTGTTCCAGTGCATTACCATACGAGATCGTCCCATGGTGGTCTATCGATCTAGAGAAGTTCAACCCCTATGGCGACACGACGATCGGAACGAAAACCAGCTAAGATCATGGGATAATTATAACCCTTTACACTTGAGGCTGACATGGATTACCTCGCATGCAGTGGGGACTCTG
>JBBPOC010000686.1:0-14577 GCA_038091235.1 Tylopilus rubrobrunneus | reverse complement strand
CCGGTTCCTTGATACATGAACTGGGGGGCATGGAGATGGAGATCGCAGAAGGTTGGGAGTAGGAAGCTCCCTGCGGGGATGACCCTGACAGAGGATCCATATTGCTGGAGGTATGTCTGCGAAGGCTCTGCAGAGGATGGGGATAGGTGAACGATGACGCCACGATTGTCAGCCACTGCACAGACAGGCGTCAAAACGGATAAGCTACATATGGATGCAAGGGGGTTGGACGTACGAAGGAGGTGATCGTGCAGAATCTCCACTTGTCCTAGCGCGGGACAATGCACCAGCGTTCCTCGTAGTGCCAGAGGTGCTCGAGACATCCGTGATAGCCCGAAGCAACCAGTGACCGAACTCAGCCACGGCGTGATTGTTTCACGAACCAATTCAGCAATATCCGATGTTGTTACAAGTGCCAACAGTATTAGTCTAATGTACCATCATGGATCCACGACGTTACATGCGCTGTTCCGCAACCAATCTATCGTCACATCTTCCAAATGATCGTCGAAATCTCCAAACTTTTGGTGCATGTGGCTATCCCGAACTAGGGATACCGCAACCGATGGTGTTTCGGGATTGGCCAGTGTGACCCGGGCACCTGGCGTGAACGCAGGGGGCTGGAATGCTTGCGGGCGCCACGTCGTGAGGCCAGACTGCGGGAGATATGGCTGAAGAAACGATAAACATGGGGCACAACGCCACAGAGAGCATACCCTCACAATCAACGCGACATCGCCAGATCCCAGCGCATCGCCGTCAATCTTGAAACATTGTAATGAGATCGGAGACATGACGTAGGAACGCATCTTTTACCACAAATGCAATCGCATTGTCGAACTGGCTTCGGATCCGTTCTGCGACGCGTTCTCCGACTGGTGCTAGGGCCGTGTCATCCAGTCTCTCGCAAGCTTGATAATATCCGACAAGGGAGAGACTGAGAGATTCCGCATGCCCTCTCGCCTGTGGAAGATATAGCAAAACTCCAGATGGGATAGACGAGTAGGGCACGTACCAGGTCAAGGCCGATCTCCATCATGGGGCTGAGGCTGGTCCAGTGATGGAGGAGTGGCACCACGTCTTGTATGACCACCACACCCGAGTCCAGTTTCCCGAGCAGCACTCCATTTACTTGCTTATGCGGATGCTTGGCTGCGTGGAGAAAAATCTTGACGTAGGCTTTGTGAAGGATCGAGTACGACGCCATTATGAACAGCAATGATCAAAGTTACTCGGAGGCTGTACTGTCAGTGCGTGAGAATCTTTACCGCCGGTAGTACTACTACGCGTCGCTTGGAACTGCACTCCTTCTCCACCCCGCCATGAGCTCTGCGGACCAAGTATTCACTCTCACCTCTGCCCTATCTCTCGCTGGCGTGGCCGCCGTCGGTGTCATTGCAACTGCCGTCGCCAACGCCATACTTCCGAAAAACGCCCGCTGGCAGGACAAGTTCGCGTTCATCTGGCTGGTAGGTTGGGCGCAACCACATCCTATAGACCTTTCACTAATCGCCTTCGTCCCAAGGCCTTTGATGCATTGATTCACTTTTCATTTGAGGGTTCCTTCCTTTACCTCTCGACCTTTGGCAAATCGGTCAACACCAGCACGGGTCCCTTGGCGGACGTGTGTGAGTCCTTGTTTCCGCACCGCGTAACGTAGCGAACTACAACGATTCCTCGTACGCTACCAGGGAGGGAGTATACCCTGGCTGATGCCCGCTGGGGCGTCTCAGACCCCACGGTCGTGTCGCTCGAGATATTGACTGTCCTCGGTGCCGGACCGCTGGGCTGCTATATCCTCCGCCAGATTATCAATAATGACCCTGCTCGTCACTACTGGATCGTCGTGCTGTGTACCGCGGAGTTGTATGGAGGGTGAGTCGCCCGCCGCAGTACTCGCCCTGAGCCCAAGTTAAGGCATCTATGCCACAGATGGATGACATTCTGCCCCGAGTGGCTGGCCGGAAGTCCCAACTTGAATATATCCAATCCAGTCCACCTCTGGGTATACCTAGTGGTACGAGTGTTTGCCTTGTTGCGTGTAACAAGTGGACTGATGTCAATGCACCTGTGAAATAGTTTATGAATTCCCTGTAAGTCGTGTTTTGCCATTGCATGACTTCAGAGTCGGTAACCATCTGAATCACAGCTGGGTCTTTATTCCCCTCTGGCTGATGTGGGATTCGTATGGGCACATCGCTGGATCGCTGCGGCAGGCCCAAGCTATCGCTCAAGCAAAGAAAGACTGATGATGATCATCGATCATGTTCTACGCTGAGATCTATGCAGTTTGGTTTCGTGATCTACTTATGAATGGGTGAGGTTCCTGTACCAAAAATATATTTAATTGTGTTTGAGATAAAATACCAAGAATTAACGTTCCGCTGATCAGTCCTTGACATGTCACTTTGGACGAGAACGTTGCTGGATGCACGCTGCGACTCACAGCCCCAATGTACCAAGCATTCTCACCGGTCCACAGGCTCGTGCTGCAGAACAACTACTAGGCACACCGAAGGACGTCGAACCACACTGTGACCCCATCCACTACAGCAAGGTCATCTACTAGGACCACTTCGTTATGCAGAGTCCCTCTATTGCGATTTGTATGTCTGCAGCGAGTGCAAAACCCCCCGAGACTTTCATGGAATGATGGGACGTTCTAAGGCTCTGGGATATCGATCCTTCGAATGGGTGAGCAGCAGTTTATATGTACTACCACAAATATTGTGCTAGTGATTTGGTTGTGGTGACATGATAAGGGGGGTTTGAATCCACCTGGCATCAGCAAGCTGAAGCGTCCAACAACCCCCCACGTCATGACACCCGTGGTGGAACCGAGGCTACATATGAGATCGCGATTTTGGCCCTTGAAAGTTGAAACCATTATTCCGCCTACCTTCGACACTTGCGACGGGCCATGCGCTGTTCTGACGTGGCGCCTCGCAAATACTCGAGTTGTCCCTTGTCCACCGCCACAACATCAACGGCTGGCTCTTCCTTGAAGTGTTCTAGTAAGATATAAAGAATGCACATGCCAGTTCGTTTTTTCCAAAGTCCATCGTCACCTCTTTCCAACATTTCCCGCCCACCCGAAGGTGCATGGCGCACTCAAGATAGAGGAGATACTTGCCAGCTTTTTTCCGATAGCATCTCGCACAGATCAAGCTGCCCTATGTCGTACGTTCGAAGAACCAGCTCTGGACGCACGCTGGGGCCACCTGTTATCGTTCCAAGTGCTTGTTATCCTCTGCTTGCTGAACTACTTTCCTCTTCTGCCTCGCTACGGAGCAGTATTCGTTTAGCAGACCGCTAACGCAGACGGACTCGGAGTGGGGCATCCTTCACAGTTACACGCAGCGCGTCCGATCCGTAGGTAGCTTCAATGGTGGACTCAACCGTGACTGGGAATCCGTCAGGACTTTCTTCAACCCTCCTATCACTGAACCACTCTTCCCAAACTTCCGTGTTTTGGGCTGTGCATATACAGAGAAAACCATGCCGCTGTTGCAGTTACCCCTTCCATCCCTAATTCCCCTGACTAGTACTAGTACAACATTCGAGAAACTACACCTAGTATCCCTGAATTCTCTCTCAAGTCCTTTCTCGAGACCTCCCTGAATCTTCAAAAAACTTTGTCTCGGCCCGGGGCGGTATGATGTCGTATTTAGCAAGTTCATCTCCAGTTGTATTTGCCGGTGGCGAAACATCCACCGGCGCAGCTGAGTTGTGCGAGAATTGTCTGTCCTAGGTGCTCTTACGCATCGACACTCTCGCATGCCTGCCTTGACTTGTCTGGAGTTCGTCCAGAACACCGCTTTCTCCGTTTCCGAGGCTTCCCTTCTCTTCTTCGGGTGCCGACCACCTTTGGATTGACGCTTCCGTCCCTGCTTTTGATCGACGTCCTCGATTCGAGCATTGAGTCAGAATCTGGCCCTGGTAGCCGTCGCCACCTTCCTTTCCGGTATCGCGGACAAATGTATGATATCTGACGAGGTCAATGATGCATAACTACACTCATGTGCTACAAGATTTGGTGTTGAGAAGGGCACAGCGGCGAAAGTGTAACAGTCAGAAGAATGTATTTACTGTCTGCGGAGCTTTTGAAAGAACCAATTCCATGTGCGGTGCAATGCCGGTACATGGGCCACTGAGAGCTGCATCGGCCCTTGCTGACGTTCGTCAGGATACGACACCTTCTTATCCTCCACAGAGATGGCACCTGGCGCGGGCTCAGACCCACCGCCTGGGTACGGGGGAGCAGGCTCTCGGTCCTGTATTGAGACGACCGTTGTGCGCACGTGCTTAGCGTGAACATCGACGATCTGGTAGCGCTTCAGGTGCGCGATGAGTTTGGGCCATGCCGGGGCGCTGATGCCCACGAATTTTTGGGTACGGCCGGGGCAGGTGAGAGAGAGGGAAATGGACGTGTCGGGGAGACCCTGGAGCCCCAGAAAGGCGTCGCGTGCATGCGAAAGCGCTTGCTGGATGTGGGGGTGATCGATGGTGGGTAAGTACGTGAGCGATGCTGCAGAACAGGGGAAACACACATAGTAGTCTCCTGCCAGTGGGACGTATACAAGCTCATCGTTGTACCGGTATGTAACAACGTCTACGCAACAGGGTGTTCCGGGTGAATTAGGTTCGGTGTGGGTGCAAACCATCGTGGTCGAGTGGGACAGGATACGGCCAGCTAGATGCCTTGCGAGCTCAAGTAGTTTGGAGGCGAACAAACTAAGAAGAACCAGAGTAAGGTAACGCCCATCGCGACGCTGTTACTACGAACTTCAAGTTCGGCTCGGCGTAGGCTCGAACCATTTGGAATTGAACCTCCGAAGACCAAATGGCGGCCCAAACACCGATTAGTAGTGTTTAGCTAGTTACCTTGTTTCATCATCGATTTCCCGGTCGAGAGCAATACATCCACTCTTCAAGATTAATGTTTAAGCACTAACTACTACCAATGGTTTGAGATGCGGCAGAGAACGGGGAATATCTGGAGCGTAGCATGCTGGATTGCAAGGATTGACACACTGAGTGCAAACTGCCACTGTAAAAAACCTGCTACGATTTGGGAACCGTCACTGGTCGGACAGCCTGAGAGAGGAAAGCGATCATGATGGCGTAAGAAGAAGACAGCAAAGCGACAACACAGTAAGACGCACACGCATACAAAAATGCGCTGGTGAAGCTGGATAACCGCATCACAATATATCCACAACCGCGGTTCGGATGTGCTTGGCAAAGCTGACCTCGACTCCAGGAAAACTGATCTCATGCTCCGCAGCTACGCGTTTATATTCTCCGATGGACTGTTCTTGGAGCAACAGGGCATGGAATGGGTGTTGGAGACGGACCACCAGTTTCAACGCGCGGGTGTAACTGTTCATTTCGAAGGGTACATCTTGAATATCCGACGGTGTCGATGGGGCAGATCCCGCATCGCCGGAGTGTGTTGAACGCGACTCGTACTTGTTGTCGTCACGGTCCTCCAGGTCTAGATCTGCGAATAATTTCGAAGGAAAACCGGCAAGTGGATCATGGAGATCACGAATCCACGGAAGGGCGAAAGTGAGTCTTCTTGGTTCCATGTGCGAGAGCCTATCCAGGGTCTGAAATTCCACATTCCCAATCCCTGGCACCCATGCCCGGTAACGGCATTCACGACCGTGCCCGAGATCCTGCACATCGAGCCTTCTGACTATGAAGGTGACACATGGGAGGTGTAGTCTGCGGTTGGAGAAGCGGGCCGCTGGTAAAGCAGCAACCCGGTTGTAAATTTGAATAACATCTTCCCGAGACAGGTTGCCTCTTAGTTCTTCAACGCTTTGGCGCAATTTTGCATCAGCGATTGGAAGGATGGTGCGAAGTGGTTGACGATACACTGCAACTGTAGCAGGAAGGCAGCTATTGTATGTCGAAGACGTCCCGTTCCAAGCGAGTACTTTTGATTCACCCGAGCGAGTTACAATCTCCTCCAGCAGGCGGCCCAGTGCATTGGTTCCTTCTCCGTACCGTGGTACGATGTCGCTCTTGAAGATACCCATCAATGAGTATGCCACGTCTTCCTCTATGGATGCATTTCGTGTTGAAACTAGCCGCAACTTCTCCTGTATTCCGAGAGCATCGGGATGGAAAGAAATAATCTTTTTGCAATCCACCCCAATGGTATCTGCAAGCTCTTGCATGATCTTCGGCGATTCCTTGTGGTTCGATCGGGTATCACCAAGGTACGGCTGCCAATCGCAAGTGTAAAATCGGATAACTTTGGGGGCGAGAAGCTCTTGTGTAGTCCAGGCACGCGTCATCCAGATGCTGCGCTTGAGGTCGCCAAGGGCCGATGGAGAGATCACGTCTGCGAGATGTACAAGTGTAGCTGCAGATGCTTCATACCATCTGTACATCATTGTGAGCGACTGGTTCAAGACTGTGCTGATCATCTTATCGATGCAGCAAGTGTCGCTCCATGCCCATCGGTACCCCTCATTGCGAACAACTTCACAGAATCGACGTAGTTTCTGGTTAAAGGGAGACGAATTTAGATCCCAGACCGAGCCAGCTGCTTTGACGTCCTGGAACGAAGGCTCCTCCCTTTCCCACATGTGCGAGAGCGTCACGTATTGGAAGTATTTTCCTACAACTCCCAGGATGCGTTCGTCGTCCAGTTCTTCTGTCAAACAGGAGTGTAACCCTTTGAACTCCAGCTCCAACTTGAATATACGCATTCGTTCCGGTCCGTCACACAGACGACCACTCTTGACGTCAATCAAAACAAGGGGATATGTCTTGAATATCCGGAGAACGCCGTCTTCGATGGCCTTCTCGGACCGGATGGGCGAAATATATTTATTGCCAAGTTCTGTGCAATTAGGTCGTAATATAATCATTAAGGTGAAAATGATACTCACGACAGATGGCTGGATCACGAGATCCTTCAATGAGTGAGTACATCCGATTGAATGCATCCATTGCCTCATCGTATCGCTGCAAGGCATGCAGTGCCGCATGTCTTCTCTCGTATCCCATCGGATTCAGATAACTTGACTTGATCGCCTACGGCGACTGAAGTCGATCGGCAACCACCAAGGCGAGACAAGGCATACCTTATTCGCATCCTCCAACGCCTCCTCCCATAATCCCAATTTTGCTCGTGCTTTGCTTCGTTTAACAAGGAGGTCCGTGAGGTTCAATGGAGTCAGCGACAAAGCAGCAGAATAGTGCAGTACTGCCTCTTTTGTATCTGGGAGCTGCAATGCTATATCACCACGATCTTCAAGGTATTTGATATTTTCTTGAATTTGAAATTGCATCGAAAGTTGATGGTCGTCAAAGTTCCACCCAAACATCTTTCATTTCGTGAGTTTAACACAAAGCTAGGGAGTAAAAGCCTTACCAGAGAAATTAGCATAAGGCGGGAACTTGGTTGCAGTCGGACAGGGTGCTGGGCAGGTGCAAGCAGCGTTATTCCATGTTCGTAGTCGCCTATTCTCAACAAGCTGCCTCCATACAGGAGAAACATCTGAGTCTGCAAATGTCTTGTACACAGCTTCGCATGCAATAAATGCTGGACGTCACGTACTCGGACAGCGATATAAAGTGGTTTGTCATCCACGATATCGACCAAAGTATTTACACGCATGACGGCTTCGTAATACCTTCCGCTTTCAAAGATGAGGATCGCCTGGGTGAATGAAAGTAAATAAAAGAAGAGACGAAGACGATAAAAACATACCTTGATCAATAAGAGAAAATTGTTGTCAGTCGCGAGGCTGTCAGTGAATACAAGATCGAACGAATGGATGCCCGACTCGTAGTCACCACTACCGACGAAGGCTACCGCAAGTGCAATATGACCGATCACAGATCGCTGAGCTGCGATAGACTGGCACTTCACGGTGAATATTGAGAACAGAAATTGACAGAAATTTACTTTTTTAGCATCGCCCACAGCTGAATCCCACTTTTTCAGACGACTACGTACCAGTGCGCGTTGTGCAAGTGCGCGCGCACAAGGAAAGGGCTCTGCAATTTCTTCCGTTAAGAGTTCTTCGACGTGACTCAGGTCGCCTTGCGTCCAGGATTTACATGCTCCTTCATAGATATACATAAAGGGCAACTGGAACAAGGATAGACATGGTATGCAACTTGAATCTTGAAAGATGAACAGCACTTACATTTACCGTCAAATACGAGAGGGGAAGAAGGTCGCGTAGACCCCGGACAATTATCTTGCCGTTTTGTTCCCCGGTCGCAATACGGTCGTTGCTGGGGGTGAGCGCCATGGACCAGACGTCGCTCGCATACTGGACGGCAGACCCGATTTGCGTTTGGGTGGAGATATCCCAGAAGGATATTGATTTTGAAGCCATGACGACGGCAAATTTTTCATTGCGTGATAGAACGATAGAAGAGCGGGATCCACCACCGGGAACTGACCATTTACCGAGCAACGATCCTGAAGAAGTATTGAAACGTTTGACTTCACCATACGAGGTAGAATAAAGCTGACAGCCATCAGAAGACCAAGCTAGCGGCGATGATATGCGTGCCTTGGCACGGAATGGGATGTCCAAGAGTTGCTGGCCGGTCTCGACGCCGTAGATGCGAATCGACTTGTCCTCGTTCTCGTCGAGGTTTCCGGCCGTAACAGTGGCGATGCGGTCCCCATTTGGGGAGAATCGCACAGCCACAACGACGCCTTCGTGCTCCAATGGCCCGATGAGTCTTTTTCCCGTTCTCATGCACCAGATGAACGTGCACTTGTCAGCCGAGCCTGTCGCAAACTTGGTCGAGTCAGGAGAAACATCGACTGAGAACACCGTATCGGTGTGAGCTTTAATGTCCAGGGCCTTTTCCTGGGTCTGCATATCCCACACTGCCGCCCTCGCCTTTCCGTCGCTCGAGTCGGGGTGCCGAAGTCCACATACCAACCACCTGCGATCCGGGGACAGGGCAGAAGCAAAAATTTCTGCCCAATCCGTTGGAATTGGTTCGCCGACCTCGTTTCCGTCCCCTACTCGCCATCGTCGAAGCATCCCTTCAGCGCCGCCACCTAATAGGTGCTTGCCATCTTCGGTGTACAAGACTGAGTATATGGTACGTCGACCATTGATTTCGATTATGCTCGAGGTGCCTGAAAGTCGACGGGCGGTCAGTGATCCTCGTACTCGCAATCGCCTGGTACGTACGTCGTTCTGTTGACTCCATACTCGCATGCAACGTTGCGCGCTGTAGAGCAAGAAAGCTTCGTGGGAACGCAGGTCGAGGAACACGTCGTAGTTCCTTTCAACCTTGTCGTTAACATAAATTAGCTCAGTGACACAGCCTTGAGAGCTCGTGCCTCGAGGCCTCATGTTTGTACCCCGCTGTCACGGCGTCCTTGTCCCTATAGATGGCCCATCAACTGACTGTTCTAGGCTCACTAGGCTGCTAGTCATGTTCGATGGGTTCCCAATATGCATCAGTTTCCAATTATTCACCATCAAAGTCGTGCTTGTATCTCATCGCCCATGCGATACTTGTTGTACAGGACTACGCGCGAATGAAGTACGATTACGTGAGGAGGATGGCGCGGAGTGATGGAATCCAATATTGGTCCAATAGGTTCGCCTTTGCCACTTACCCCCATTGCCGCATCATTTAGATAACGGGACTTCTCGTTGCGTTGTAGACCTCTAGTAGCTTGCATGCGTAATTGGAGACTACGGAGTCCTGGTACCACTAATACATATGAAGTTCCTTCAAGTTTTCGACCTTGGCTTGGCAAAGGCGTCCCTGAGAGGCAACTCGTCCGATTGCCAATCGAACATGTCACAGTTCCACTGCCAACACAGTCATCATGTATCACCCTAGCCAGACGGCCAGGATAACGATGACCCGGGACGACATAACAGCGGCAATGCACGAATGCAACACGACCACGTCGACGATAGGCAGCCTTCCGATGCACCATCAATTTACTCGAGTATTCCTTTCACGTGTTCCCATGATATTGATCACTTCAGCAAAATAACTTATTCCTCCAATTCTCCCCCAGTGACCTTGTGAACAAGGTAATTAAACCCCTTCGCATGACGATTCTACCCACGGTTGTCCGGCTTCCCATATAACAGCGCCGCGATGGGCTTTACCTTACTCGGGTTCTCCTCAGCTTGTTTGCCTCCAAACTACTTCAGCTCGCAAGCATCTAGCTGGCCACATCCTGTCCCACTACGATGGTTTGCACCCATACCGAACCTAATTCACCCGGAACGCCCTGTTGCGTAGACGTTGTTACATACCGGTACAACGATGAGCTTGTATACGTCCCACTGGCAGGAGACTACCATGTGTGCTTCCCCTGTTCTGCAGCATCGCTCACGTACTCACCCACCATCGACCACCCCACATCCAGCAAGCGCTCTCGCACGCACGCGACGCCTTTCTGGAGCTCCAGGCTCTCCCCAACACGTCCATTTCCCTCTTTCTCACTTCCCCCTCCCATGCCAAAAAAGGCATCAGCGCCTCGGCATGGCCCAAACTCATCGCGCACCTGAGCCGCTACCAGATCATTGACGTCCACGCTGAGTGCGTGCGTCCAACGGTCGTCTCGACACAGGACCGCGTTGTTACATACCGGTACAACGATGAGCTTGTATACGTCCCACTAGCAGGAGACTACCACGTGTGTTTTTCCTGTTCTACAGCATCGCTCACGTACTCACCCATCATCCCCACATCCAGCAAGCGCTCTCGTACGCACGCAACGCATTTCTGGAGCTCCAGGGTCTCCCCGACACGTGCATTTCCCTCTCTCTCACCTGCCCTGGCCATACCCAAAAATTCGTGGGCATCAGCGCCCCGGCATGGCCCAAACTCATCGTGCACCTGATACGCTACCAGATCATTGACGTCCACGCTAAGCGCGTGCGCACAACGTTCGTCTCAATACAGGGCCGGAGCCTGCCCCCTCCGCACCCGAGCGGTGGGTCTGAGTCACATTCACGTTTGGCGGTCTAGCAATCGATCCAAGAACGAGTGGGGTTCTGTCTGAGAATGGAGGGGTTGCTCAAGGTCTGTATTGCACTGGAGAAATGACTGGAAATCTTTACTATAACAATTACCCGGAAGGCAGTGGACTGACTGCAGGTATTGTGTTCGGAATCAAAGCAGGTCGCACGGCAGCGAGGCCGGCCAGAAGTGAACAAAACGCTTAGATATGTATAACCAACCCCCAGGACATCGTGGCTTACATGTCACAATTGCATCATTCCTAAAAGTCGAAAGTTGACTATCTCCTGCCTCATTGCATTGCATGTAAATACTGAGGATGTCTTACAATGTTAGCCGCATCAGTGATATTCTCCACTAATTTCTTCTCGTACCCCAAAGCAAAAGAATGTGCCACGAGCAGTTTCCTCCTTTTGAACGGAAAATGTCTAGCCAAAACCAATCAAATGATAGAGTCACTCACATGTGTGAGGCACATTCTAGGCGCTGCGAACATCGTTGAATCTGTGAAATATCGCTGAGAAGAAATATGCTGTTTTGCTGAAGTGATCAATACATCGTCGGAACGTCATGGGAACAGTCGAAAGGAATACTCGAGAAAATTAATACCGTAGGTCACTTTCACTTTTGCTGACCATGGCCACCCGAGCCCAGTGACAATGCTTCGGTTGCTGCGATATCAAGTTATCAATCAGGGCCAGACTGGTGAACCCCGTGCTTTCACATTGATGAGGACATATCAGTGTGGATAAGGTGGTCCTGGAGTGACTGGATTTAAATAAAAAAGGCTCCATAGGGGTCTGCGAAGCACAGGAAGACTGCGTGGCCTGGACACTGGCCCAGGGGCATTTTTCTGAGATGTACGTACCAAGTCCGTCGAGTGGTTCGACTCGGACGTGTCCAAGTTCTGAGTTGCCGGCGTGCTTGAGCACAATCCGGCAGCAAGGAAAGTCAGCGGCTGACAATAATGTTGTTGGGGGTTCGGTAGAATCGTCATAGCAAGGGGTGGATTGATCGATACTAGTAGGTCGAGCTATATTCAGACTCCGCCTCGGCAAAGCGGCAGACCCGACCAAATTGTACACCAAGGTTAGGGTTACTGTACACTACTCCCGGTCCATCCCGGGCCCTTGGGAGCTTCTCTGCTCGCCGGCCCCTTTGCATGACGATTCTTCTGCATCTGCGGAGACTAAATGCCGCGGTCCCGGGCCGTCGCTCGCACAAACAGTATCCCCCAGACCCGAGCCTCTTCGCCGGACCATGCACTCTGGAGTCATGGTCGGGGTGACGCCGACTTGGATCGACAAAAGTGAAAGCGACCGGTATTAATTTACTCGAGTATTCCTTTCGCCTGTTCCCACGACGTTTCGGCGATGTATTGATCACTTCAGCAAAACAGCATATTTCTTCTCAGCGATATTTCACAGATTCAACGATATTCGCAGCGCCCCAACATGTGACTCAGAGATAGCTTTTAGGAACTTTGACATGTAATCCACGATGTCCTGCAGCTGGTTACACACATCTAAGCGCTTTGTTCACTACTGGCCAGCCTCGCTGCTGCGCGACCTGCTTTGATTCCGAACACAGTACCTGCCGTCAGTCCACTGCCTCCCGGATAATTGTTATAGTAAAGATCCCCAATCATTTCTCCAGTGCAAAACAAACCTTGAATGACTTCTCTATTCTCAGACAGAACCCCGCTCGTTCTTGGATCGATTGCTAGACCGCCAAACGTGAATGTGATACCACAGGCGACTTTGACTGCCAAGAATGGCTGTTCCTCGATCGGAAGGGCCCAGTTCGACTTGGAAACGGTCGGCGACCGCTCAGAAGTCTGGGTTGACAGGCCGTCCTTGATGGCCGGATCCCAATTCAAGCCGGGGTTTTCTTTGCGGTGTTGGTGGACGGCAACATTGTACCCGTGGATCGTCCGGTGGAGACTTTCCCTGTCTCGTAGTCCCTTGTTCATCAATCTGTCAATTAACTCCTCGATGGTGGATGCCGTTATCTTCTCTACAACTTCGTTGCCGTACTCTTCCCTGCGAAGTCGTGGAATCGCCTTGGCATCCCACACCTGGAAGGCACAACCTTCTGGTTGCATCAAGATTTGCTTCCCAATTTTTGCATAGGTGTAATTCCTGAAGTCTTGGCCTTCATCGACAAATCTCTCTCCGTGCATATTCACCATGATTCCGAGCGGGTACCCAGATTTAGTGAATTGGTTGCTCAGCTCCCTGTTCCCGGCATCGGTAGGCGCATTGGCGTCCCAGCACGTACTATGGCATCCACTCCAGTCGCCGACGAGCTTGGCGCCTATAGCTTGCGCCATCAATATCCCGTCTCCGGTATTGTATGGAGTTCCGCGAACCTAGTCGTCGCTAAGCTATGGTTTTAGATAACGCGCATCGAGACTTACCCGTGCATGTTTCCAGTCAGGTCCGAGATATTTCATGCGCAGCTCTCGGCTCGATTCGAACCCTCCACATGCAAGAATGACCGCAGATGCCTTGAGGAGTACCTCTTCTCCACTTTTCTGCACCGCAACTCCTGTCACAGCGCTGCCCTCAGTGATGAGCCGAACGGCAGGTGTGTCGAACCACAACTCGACACCCCGCTTCTGGAGCGCTCGCAAATCCGCCCTGATGAGCCCCTTTCCGCCGTCCTCTACGCTGAGCGCTAGCCCTCCCCAGAACTTTTGCCTCCCATCTACCTCATACGCTTGCCTGTGGAACGCCAGGGTGAACGGAACCTCGACGGTCTCCGCAAGCCACTGTATCGCATCCCTCGAGTTCTCCACCATAGCCCTCACGAGCTCGGCATTCGGCCTGTTCTCTCCGAGACGCATGATATCGCCAATGAAATCGTTCGCGGTATAAGGCGCCACATCGATCTTGTCGGCCTGTTCGGCGGTCACGTTGGTGACGATTGGGAGGAGGTCGGCGAGGCCGGCGTGGACGGTACGATGGGCGCCTGCCGTGAAGTAGCCGTTCCCACCGACCCATTCTTCTGGGCATTTTTCAACGATCAAGACGTCCTTGCAGCCTGCATCGACTGCGGCGATCGCGGCAGATGCACCTGCATGCCCTCCGCCTACGACGATGCAGTCAAATGTGCGCGTCATTTGGGAAGCTTTCAAGGGATCGGGCACAGCTTATCACTGCTAGAGACACAGAAAAGTCTTTCCTATGGTTATTTTTATGGTCTCACGTCCGATGAGATCACGAGTTTGCCCCATGAGAACGTAGTTGAATGCTTATTGCAGCCGTACAAGGAAGCAGTCTCATATACTACATTGCGAAATCCGCCACCCCATATTCGTCTTTCCATCGTTCAGATTCGGGAAGGGTTAACAGCTAGGTATCCTCCGTCGATGACCAGCTCCTGTCCATTCATATATCCTGCAGCGGGTGATGCGAGGTATACCGCCGTGCCAGCCATCTCTGCTGCCCTGTATGGAGCGATCAGGTGAATCTTGGTTCATGAGTGGACAAGTAGTACGCCGACTCACGTTCCAGGCCGTTTGGCAGGCACTGACATGATACCCATGGCTATCGCGTCTGTTGCCTCTTGGCCGGAAATGACGTC
>JBBPOC010000685.1:0-14577 GCA_038091235.1 Tylopilus rubrobrunneus | reverse complement strand
GTGAAAGAACTCGAAAGGCTTGTCAGACAATGTTGGCAAATAAACATTGTCAATGGGTTTGGGAGCCATCAGGACCAGGAAGACGATAGGTGGGGTGTGCGAAGGGGATGCTTTAAAGTAGCACGTTCGTCCGACGTTCGTAGTGCCTCGCACTGCTGTGCATGCAATGGTTGGTTGATCATGGTGTACATAGAAGGCCGCAACGTTTTCGCCAGCCCATTTTAATGTTCCTAATGACGATGTGAATAGTAAGCCTGCCAAGTAGAAATCACCAAGAGATGCTCCGACAGTTCAGCGACCAAGTCGACATCGTCAACCAGTTCCGGCATCTGGAGAGGAGCATCGTGATAGCGAAGACAGCGAAATGGCAAGATTGCTGCGAGAAAGCGAATCTTTGCAGATGGGGTGGCGAGATGACGATTTACAACAGCTGTATTATCGCCTGTGCTGTCCTTTGTATGCACCTTACTCGTGTCATTGCTTCAAAGTAATCATTGAGGTGAGCACGCAGAAGATCAAACACGAAACATACATGCGCGCGCGCAGTGCATCATCTCGGTCCCGGTCTAGGAAAGTGGAATACGGTAGTGCTTCTGGGAGCCGGTCTGAAAGGTGCCGGCGAACGTTTGAGCACCGAGAAAAAGGAGTAAATTAAAAGTTTCAGTGGCAACTCCACGCTGATCAACTTGAAGGGACGCAGTCCGCGTGATGCGGAAAGTCCTAAACTCAAAATTGCAAGGTTTGCTGAAGATGCTCATAACGGAGAGTATACATCAAGAGTAGTATCATAGAGTGTATCGAGATATATCAAGCCTCGTAACAAGTCGTTGCGATATCAATCAAAAGAACGCTAGGGAGAACAGAACAAGAGCCAAGCGTGCATCGACGAAATCAACTATTAACGCCAGCTCGAAGATCCCACCGCAGTCCCCACAGCGCCACCGACAGGGCGGTATCCAGCCTTGGCGGCGAGCGCTTGGAACCGTGCAAACCTCGAACCCCTCGGGACGTTGCCACCGTAGTTCGTCGACTGATAGTTGGCAGCGTACGAGTCTAAAAAGACGATCACGTTGTCAACAGCGTCACTGCCTAAACAGCATACCAACGCACCGAGCAGCACGCCCTCGCTCCTGAAGCCCAGACAGTGCAACAGGGGAAGGGTGATCGCGTCACACACCACCGAGACTACGCCAAACAAGAGGAGGATAACCGCCTCAACGACGATGAACAAGAAGAGGACGACGACCCGGATGACGAGGATGGCGAGGACGAGGAGGACGGGGAGTACGAATACTGAGAGGATCGCGATCGCGACAGCTGAGACTGGGTGGGCGGCAACTGGAATAGAACAAACCGACGAATCAAGGGGAGCGTCTCAGCGATCGCGAAAGAGAGGACGAACTGTAGTCCTTGATAGAGACAAAGGATGCGACGAGCGCGTGGCGGAATGACTCGAGCGGCGGCCAAGTCCACACGGCCAAGAAGGCGTGAGCGATGGCGGACCAGATGGCGCGGAGGAGCTCGAGGAGCTTATCGATCAGAGAAGGGTAGCCAATGTCTTCGATGGGTCTGGGAGCCATGAGGAAGAGAAAGATGAGGGAGTGACTCAAGAGGACTCTTTTAGCGTGTTTGGTGCTGGCAGTGCGTACGACGAATGGATTTGGACCAATCAGTTTACACTAACATACGCACATTCGGTACATACAAAAGAAACTACACATTGATATCGAGACACGAACCACTGAGATTCCATGAAACAAAACGGAAGCGTGCCAATGAGATCAAACAGAAACACTGCACCATGAGCGAGACGTCCTACCACCTGTAGCACGGTGTCCTCTACCATGCTACCTTTGGCGCGCTCCGTCTAGTGCTGTGAACAAGTTTGAGATCTTTGGCACGTTCCCACCATAGCTCGTCGATTGATAGTTAGCCGTGTACCGATCTGAACAGTCACACGAGTGCGTCAGGAACAAACGAGTTACCACGTGAAAGACATGACGCACCTCGCAGCAAGTCCTCGCTCTTGTACCCCAGACAACACAGGAAGGGCGTCGCGATCACGTAGAACGTCACTGAGAGAGTAGTAATCGCAAGGAAAAGGGCTGCAAGTACAACGGCGACTGTGGCGACGACAATCACAGGGATCACGATCAACGCAAGGAGGAAGACCGCGAGAGATGTAACCGGATTAGTGACGACTGGAGCACCCAAAGTGTCAGCACGAGTCAATGTAAGGTCGAACAGGGGGACGAACCATAATTCGTCAGGCCAACTACCGCTGTCACGAACTCATCTCGAAACGCCTCAAACGGCGGAAAGGTCCAAATGGCCCAACATACTTGGCAAACGCCGTTCCAGATGGTAACACAGAGCTCGCACACGAAGAAAAGGAGGATGATGATACCAATGACCTCCTCGCCACCTGTGGTGTGAATGGGAGCCATGAGGATGGTCTGCGATACACAGCAAGAAATCAATGATGAACCCAGCGTCACACCCGTGAGAAACAGATCAATCCCAGGGTCCTATTAGAGATGCCACATGCAGTACTAGTTGCGCGTCATGTTCATGGTACCATACCCTGAACGACCGAGGTTCACGGTCAGCGATGACTGTGGTCGGGTTTCTGTAGGGATGGGAGCTACTTGTCCATAGCCAAAATCATCAAGTAAAAGTTCGGCTGAGGGACTCCATCGAGGATTCTTATCCGTTACGGACTGACAGTCATGATAAGACTATGCAAATAATTTGGTTCGAAAGGACCAAAAAATACAATTGTTGTAACATATGTGGTCAAAGAAACTACTCCGATAGTAATGGATGAAGGGCAAGCAGAGCCAGTTTTCGTTGTCTCTCAACCTTCCGGGTCTAGAAGCACTCTGCAGGTGTGATTGAGCGTGCGATCCAAAGACAGCTTCAAAAACACGTACTGCGGTGGACGATACCAGGGCCAGACTCGTCATACTCCTGCTTGGAGCACCACAGATTCTGGAACGTGCTGAGGGAGGCAAGGATAGAACCACCAATCCAGACCGAGTATTTCCGCTCAGGGGGTGCGACGATCTTGACCTATAAAGAGACATGAGTCCGATAACTCAGATCTTTGCCTAGAGGACGTACCTTCATGCTCGAGGGTGACAACGACGTAAGTTCCTTTTGCATCCGGTCCGCGATACCGGCGAACATGGTCGTACCACCAGAAAGTACGACGTTACCGTACAGATCACGACGAATATCGAGATCGCACTTGAAGATCGAATTGTACCTAAACCAGTGGGTTAGGCAGGGAAGTATCTCGACTGGCCAAGCTCTCACGTGGTCTCATGAATACCAGCGGCCTCAAGACCGATGAAAGCTGGCTGGAAAAGAGCCTCGGGTGCGCGGAATCTAGAAGACCATGAGCTAATGACGATCTTGGAGATAAGACTGGTACTGACCGCTCATTGCCGATAGTGATGACCTGGCCATCAGGAAGCTCGTAACTCTTTTCGAGGGCAGAAGACTGAGCAGCCGTCTGGAGTTCTTGTTCGAAGTCGAGGGCAACATAGCAAAGCTTCTCCTTAATGTCACGGACGATTTCACGCTCAGCGGTCGTCGTGAAAGAATAACCACGTTCACCCAGAATCTTGGTCAAGTAGTCGGTCAGATCGCGGCCAGCAAGATCGAGACGAAGGATGGCATGCGGAAGAGCAAAACCCTCGTAGATGGGGACAGTATGAGTGACACCATCACCAGAGTCCATGACGATACCCGTTGTACGACCAGAAGCATAGAGCGATAAGACGGCCTGGATGGCGACGTAGAATGCAGGTGCGTTGAACGTCTCGAACATGATCTGAGTCATCTTCTCGCGGTTCGCTTTAGGGTTCAGGGGAGCTTCCGTGAGTAGAACGGGATGTTCTTCTGGAGCAACACGGAGTTCGTTGTAGAAGGTGTGGTGCCAGATCTTTTCCATGTCATCCCAGTTCGTTACGACACCGTGCTCAATGGGGTACTTGATCGTAAGGATACCACGCTTCGATTGAGCTTCGTCACTAGATAACGCGAATGGGCAAATGTGTGAATGGTCCCATTGAAAGAGCTTACCCGACATAAGAGTCCTTCTGACCCATACCGACCATGACACCTTGGTGACGCGGACGACCAACGATGGAGCTGTCGATCTGCATTAGATGACACCAATCGGAAACCCTTGACTACGCACGGGAACACGGCACGGGGAGCATCGTCGCCTGTAAAGAAATGAATTAGACGCGAAACAAACCGTGGAAGGAATGGAATGAATCAGGTACCAGCGACTAGACAGGCGGATCAGTGTGGGTCTGAGAAAAGAATAGAAAATGCTCACAGCCAGCTTTGCACATGCCGGAACCATTATCAATGACCTGACGGAGGATGACGGATCAGGGCGCTGACGAGTGAGGTTGGCGAGAGACTTACGAGGGCAGCTACTTCTTCTTCCATTGGGGATTGTTCGTGAGGTAGTCGTGAGTTAGATTGAGTAGAGTGGTCAAGAGATGGAGAGAGATGAAAGTCAGCGGAGTATTAATACTTGGGCTTTCAAACCCAGTTCCACAAAAATAACAGAAAACACAGTGTCGCTGTTGCACGCGCAGCTCGCCACGTGCACAGCCCGTTCGGAGGACGAGCCCACAGCATCCCTATCTCCACCAGCACGCGATTTCGCACTCTTCAACTGAGGATCAAGCGTCTCATCGTCACGGAGTACAGTTATACTCATACATTCGTTTCTTGGGATACACTTATTCGTATCAATGCAAGCCTTGCAATCCTTCCAGCATCTTCTGTATCCTATCAAGTGTGATCGTCAAGCGCTCGGGCTCGGATTGTCCCTCCATTATTTGTCTGAGCGACTGTTCGTTAGTCATGTATTGGAGGAACGTCTCCAAAAAATCTCCATCAAGGAAGCCAACAGAAGTTGCCTCTAGATCGCTTGGACCAAAATTATTCTTTGGGGCACGGTACCTTGGAGATGTGTCAATAAAGTGAGGACATCAAAGGCGGGCAACCTCACTTTGAATGGCTGACACCAGTCGTGCGTTCGTAAAACGTCGACAGATTCCGTTGTAAAGCCGTCAGGTGAAGCGATAGCTGGTTGTCGGTTACGTCAATGATAACACCGATTTTCCCAGTGGGGGTTAAAAACAGTTGCTTAGGCACCATCGGGATGTCCACCGATGCATCATGGGAGGTAAGAACGCCTTGATGATGATGTCAGTGTCTGTGGAATATCCAAGACATCTGTAACGCTCACCAGGCAAGAATTTGTTCACGATGTCGCCTACAAAGTAATGACCATCGCGCTCCAGCACTCGGTGTAGTTCATTCATTTGCAGTCGAAATGCGAACAGATTGTAGTTGCTCTGCAGGTTGCCATCAGCTTGAAATCATGCGCAGTCAAATACCGCGCCCTCACATTTCCTCCGATAATGTTGTGATCGTCTAACAGCTCGGCGCATGTCGGATATAAGGAACCATAATCCTTTGCGATGAGTTCAATTTGGGAGCCATTGACTTTCAGCAGGGAGACCGAGGTTAGTGCATCGCCAACCAACAGTTGATCGTCTCGAGATACGAGCGTGGTGATGATGTAATTGTGATTGAACACCGTCAGCTGCGTCAATGAGACGTGTTTTTCGGTCCCCTCGACCTTGTAGACGACAACCTGGAGAAAGTGTCAACAAGAGAGTGCCGGCGGAATCGTACCACCCCACTCACAGAGCTGTTGACAGCAGCAAAAATCATGCTTTGCATCGAAGTGATCGCGTATACGCAACCCGGGACGATTACGGACGCCCTTTCGACCAAAGACGCCCGCGGCCCGTTTGCTTGTAAGAGTACGAGCCTCCCTCGAGATGGCTCCCGTTCAACATCGTCATACGACGTAACACCCACACATAGTAAGGACGTCGGCGTATCCGACAGTGTGGCCGTGAAGGCATGCAACGATGTCACATCCTCGCCCTGGGCGACCTCGAATTCACTAAGTTCTGCGAGAGTCTAGTGAGTTTTCTCTTCGCAAAGTGCAAACGATCACTCACTCTCAAAGGAGGTGTGATCAAACACTTGTACCGTAGATGTAAACACTTCTGCTTGTCCAATCTGGGCAGGCGTTGGCCGCGCACAGGCAATCGCGAATACTCCCCAGCCCGGGCTGTAGACAATGCGACGTGGAGAGTTACAACCCAGAGGTACCTGTCCGGTAATCAGGAGAAAATCAAGATATCAGACCCACGGCATACCGCTCGGATATGCAGTTTGTCAAAGTTAGCCACCGCTCCGATGACGAGGGTTTCCGGGCTAGCCAGAATTACGGACGACGGATGTGCTTCTGTGTTCAATGAAGCAGCCGCGCTGACATCCTACGTCCAAATGGCACTCAGTCAAGCCAGCGTCGCCAAAGAAGCTGAATACGTACTTTGAGCATCAGCGGTGAATGCTGCAGACGGTCTTTTTCCCAGAACAATATCGATGTTCGACTTCCACAGGCAAATACTGTCGAGCGATCCCTGGTGTGGCACGTATGCATCGTTACGGGAAGGGTACCAACGGATATGAGCTTCTGGTCCCCTAATGTCCCATTCTGGAATGAGAATGCTGCCACAGAGCCGTCGACGAGACCGACAAGGAGATGCGGATGCGGTTGTGATGGCTTTGCTCCTGGTTCACCTGCAAAGCTATACAAGAGTAGAGAACGGGGAGCAGCCGGAAGTTCGCCGGTTTGGCAGACATCCTTCATGGTGCCAGCTTTCTCAAGGGATAGAATCTTGACGACTTTTGACATCCAAAATCCAACTGCGATGTTCATGGTGTATGACTTGGCGCTGTCGAGAGGCATACATGTCACCGCTGAGATCTCTGCGGTGCAATTCAAAGGCGGAGGCTCCACGAACTCTCGCACCCGCTGCTTCACGAAACGATCACCATCAAGGATAAGGAGAACCAAACGGCCGAAATTGAGGGCAATGACGACCTGGCTCGCATTGACGTCGGCAGCCACGATTTCCCTCTGAGCCCGGCTCGCAGAATTGCAATCGAAAAACTTATCCAGCGTCCAGAGATCGCCTACCCGAGTGTACTCCCGTAAACCGAAATCATAGTCAAGGAGGAGTAATCCTTCGGGGACGACCTGGACCACCAGAGAGGAATCGACATAGGTTGATCCGGTGAGCCCATCTCTGCGAATTCGCCGTTGGATATTGGAAACTGCCAGCGTCCGGGATGGCATGAAACCTTTATGAGAGCCCGCAACACAGGAGACCATCGTCCCCGTCCCCTCCTCTAAGCGAAGTATGTGCGTTTCATGGAGAGTTGACACTACGACGTAGGAAGTCGTCCTTGTACAAGGGTCAGCATCGTCGCTCTCGGTGTCAACGTGTACTCACTGGTCACTGTATCTTTCGCGTAGCGACCAAATACGGTCGACATTAGATATTCCGTGTACGGTTGCTGCCTCCCGAAAGTCGGCCCCACTCTTGACAACCCTCAGCGATCCTGTATTCCGTCCCCCGGAACACGTAACAATTTCGTTCTTTAACGAGGTCAGCATTGTCTTATTTCCCCTAAATGGCACACACCTGGCCACTATTATCTGTGTCGACGAGAATTCCATCGACAATCGGTGCGAGGTTGTTGAAACTCTCCAACTCGACGAGGTAACTACCGCTGCCATTGATGATGTTCCCTTCCGTGTCTTCGTCTACCTTGTTCATGCCCATCCTGCTAGAATCTCTGGACTTGAGGGGAATAGATGCAGAGATGGGTAATGTCGGACCATCAGATCCGGGGACGGGGGATGAGACAATCTGGAGCAGCTGTGAATTGCCAAAGTGAGATCCAACATACACCACTTGATTCGTTAGGTATGTCAAGGTTGTCGGAGAGGACGCCTGAGTGTACCAATAGTTAGTCGAGCAGAGAGGTCGAGAAATTCCACGTACCTCTCCAAGGGCAACGAGGGTCAGAACTGCACCACTGGCTCTGTTGACATTCAAGATTGCGTGCCTTCCGTATTTGTCACCTATTAAAAACGTATTGTTCTCTTGCGTCATTGGGCATACGCTATCGCATTCGGAATGTGCAGTTCTCAATTCCCGCCACCTGAACCACGGCGAAATAAAACTTACGCAGTGACATCGGACCATGGCCAAGTAATCGCTGCATGTGCTTTCCGTTTCCTCCATTCATTCTCCTTCTCCTTCTCCTTTGCGTCAGCTACTTCTTCAGCGTTTCTGCTCCTCTTCTTCTTTTCCATGCGACGGCTCTTGCGGAGGTTTTGTTCCAGGACTTCGCTTGAAGCTAAATCGTAGAGAAGAATCTTTTGACCACCGATGACTAGTATTCCGCCTTCACATTCGATGTTGCTATCTTCAGTCGAAGGGACAAAGATCAAGCGTGGTACCTGCTCTTCGATACAGAACCACTTTCCAGGGATTGACAAAGGAGGGAGTGACTGCGAGGGTGCGGGAGAAAGCTTATTGACTTGAACATCACGCGCGAGAAGCTGAAGACGTTGCTGAAAATCAAAGTGTAGCATAGCAAGCGTGAGCGATCCAGGTTCGCTGGAGATGAAGGCGAGACTCAGCAAATTCAGCTCAAGAACACTGAGAAGGACATTGTTAGCCAAATAGTACAAGTCAAGTAACGAAATGGCATGCTAACGATTCGTCAGAGTCTCTTTCATAGCCACCTTCCTCCGTCAGAGTGACGACCTTGAGTTTTCCGGTGTAAACGCTTACAATGGCTAGAGCCCCCTGGGAGTCCACGAGTACATCGTGACAGAATTCTGCCGGTTGTGCATTTTTATCGAATAGAGGGAGGTGGGTGGTAACAGCGAGGTCTCTGTCACCAGATTTAGAGACGGTGAATAGCAAGAACACGAGCTCGGGTTCGGGATGGTCGGTGAGCACCAACAAGCTGATCCTAGAGGAGTGCTGCGAATCAAGCCTGCGATTATTGACAGAATAGATACAGGACACAGATACGAAATACCACAATAGGGACCGATATTATTCGGCGTATTCTCCCCCATATTTCGATTCCTTGCTCGTAGCGGAGACCCTCTGGCTGTAGAGAGTAGATGTCTACCCTGTTCAATCTGGCGACGACGAGAAACTCTGAAGGTTTTTCGTCAGCCAGTGCGCATTTCAGAGAATCGACGACGGATGATGGTGGATGGAAAGTAGATACGAGCTTCATAGAGATGTGAAGTCGTCTAAGATGATTACCCAACTTGAAGGTACTTGAACTAATGACAGTAGTGATTGTGTAATCAATCTCAGTCACTGGCATGTCGACCTCGGACGTCCACAGGTTCGTCCGCGAAGCATGCCTCAGATTTCTGAACCTCGCAGAGACCAACGTAGTTGACTTTATCATCGCGTCTGGTACGTGCCAAGTTTCGTCTTAGTTTCCAATCCTCATTGCTTGGTCATTAGCTTCATCCTCAAAGTCACCCGACGCCCTGCTCGCGTCTCTCACCGACTCCGGCTTCCCCAACTCTGCTGACGCACAAGATTTCGCCCAAGATCTCTATCGTCTTGCCCCACGCAAACACAAGCGCCCCGCGGCCGTTCAAAAACCAGCCCAGCCAACGCGCCAGTACGGCCTTCTGTTGGATGCAGACGAGAGTTTCATCCCCTCCCCGGACAAACCCAGGGAACGCTCCACGAAGGAACGACGTCTTCGCAAGCGTGAACTCGACACCGGCCAATGGGAAAGTGATGAAGACGATTCGGCGCGGAAACGTCATAAAGTGGACGTATCCGCTCTACGGGAACGCCATCCTACACCCCCAGACGATGCCCAACTAGATATTCCTGAGATCGAAGACACTGATGCTCGCAAGGAGAAGGAGCGTATTGAGGACCTCAAGTCTAGGGACGAGCTTGCCGAACGCATACGCCAGCGGGACCTCGAGAAGACCAAGAAAATTGTCGAGGATCGCTCTTCCCGTGCATCAGGCCCTGGTGCCGCAGACGCCGCAGCCCGTCGGCAGCTTGCCGATGATGCCGACGCTCGGGCCCGAGCTCTCCCATCTCTGCGCGTCCACTCCCGCGAAGAATATCTCACGAAGCGCGAAATTCAACAGATCGAACTTTTGCGTAAGGAAATCGCAGACGATGAAGCATTGTTTGCTGGTATGAAAATATCCAAACGGGAACAGCGAGAATTGGAACGAAAAAGAGAACTTCTCCGGCTCGTCGAAGAACGGCTCAACATCAATGACAAGTGGGAGGGATATCAGCTTCCCGAAGATTATTTCACCGAACAGGGCAAAATCGACAAGAAGAAGAAAGAAAACGTCCTGTACCAGCGGTATGAAGAAGCAAAGCGGAAGGACGACCAGTTCGTCACTGACGTCGACCAGTGGGAGGCCAGTCAAACGAAACACAGTACCTTCAAGACCGGCGCGATGGATAAAGGGGAGGCTGTGGATAACTACGACTACGTCTTCGACGAGAGTCAGACGATTAAATTCGTCATGGATCAAACTCTCAAAGGTGAAGGGATGATGAGCGAGAAAGACAAGCTGCTTCAACGACAGATCGAAGAAGCCGAGAAACGAAGTACGTATCGTGATTGGTATCCAGGATCGCCGCTCGTCCTCACGCTTTGTTACCTAGTAAAGACAATCGAAGAGACCCGAAAATCCCTTCCAATATACACCTACCGCGAGAATCTGCTGGAGGCGATTCAAAAGCATCAAGTCTTGATCGTGGTGGCCGAGACTGGTTCTGGAAAGACAACTCAGTTGCCGCAATATCTTCATGAAGCGGGCTACACCGCAAACGGTCTCAGAATTGGGTGCACTCAGCCCCGGAGAGTGGCCGCGATGTCTGTTGCTGCTCGTGTAGCGGAAGAGATGGGTACCAAAGTTGGCTATGAAGTGGGCTATTCTATCCGCTTCGAGGACTGTACAAGCGACAAGACAGTGCTCAAGTATATGACGGATGGCATGCTTATGAGGGAATTCTTGACGGAACCGGATCTCGCAGGATACTCGGCGCTCATAATTGATGAAGCTCACGAGCGAACGCTCAGCACAGATATCTTGTTTGCCCTAGTTAAGGTGAGACGGTGACGTCATTCATTACTTCAATGCGTTGATCTGGTATCAATAGGATATCGCGCGATTCCGTCCAGAACTTCGTTTACTAATATCGAGTGCGACGATGGATGCCGAAAAGTTCAGCGAATACTTTGACGGTGCTCCTGTATTTTACGGTGAGCAGCACTCGACTCTGCTCTATACACGGTTGTGCTCACATGTATCAGTGCCTGGACGTCGATACCCGGTAGATATTCATTACACTCCTCAACCGGAAGCAAACTACCTCCATGCCGCCATTACGACCGTCTTCCAGATCCACACGACCCAGCCGAAAGGCGACATCCTAGTTTTTTTCACCGTACGTACGTCTGTTTCAAAGTTGTCATGCATTTCTCAACATGTTCCTCATTTAGGGCCAAGACGAAATCGAAGCTGCTCAAGAGAACATCCAGGAAACAGCGCGCGCGCTGGGAAACAAAATTGCCGAGCTTATCGTCTGCCCCATTTACGCGAACCTTCCCTCTGACATGCAAGCGAAGATATTCGAACCCACACCACCGGGTGCTCGCAAGGTTGTCTTAGCCACCAACATCGCAGAGACGAGTATTACCATCGATGGAGTGGTATTTGTGATCGATCCGGGATTTGTGAAGCAGAACGTATATAACCCGCGAACGGGCATGAGTTCACTCGTCGTCGTACCGGTGCGTCGTCTTCTATTCTGCTCGATACTTAATGACTTATTTTGTAGTGTTCACGGGCATCAGCAAATCAGCGCGCCGGACGTGCGGGACGTGTAGGGCCAGGCAAGGCTTTTCGGCTATACACGAAATGGGCCTTTGCGAATGAACTAGAAGAAAACACGGTACCAGAGATCCAGCGTACGAACCTCGGTATGACTGTCCTGCTTCTTAAGTCTTTAGGGATCAACAACTTCATGGAGTTCGAGTTCATGGATCCACCGCCCGGGGAGACCCTCATTCGTGCACTTGAATTGCTGTATGCATTGGGAGCGTTGAACGACAGAGGGGAGCTAACAAAACTTGGGCGACGCATGGCGGAGTTCCCGGTCGATCCCATGCTAAGCAAGGTGATCATCGAGAGTGAGAAGTACGTCTGCACAGATGAGGTGAGGGCGATTTGGTCGTCTTTCGGTAGGAAGCTCAATGCCAAGATTTGACAGGTCCTGACAATTATATCAATGTTGTCGGAGTCTTCTTCGCTTTTCTACCGTCCGAAGGACAAGAAACTCCATGCCGACCAGGCCCGACAGAACTTTGTTCGTGCTGGGGGTGACCACTTCACCCTGTTGAATGTCTGGGAACAATGGGCCGACACCAATTACTCGCAACAATTCTGCTACGAGCAGTTCTTACAGTTCAAGAGCCTTAGTCGTGCGAGGGATATCAGGGACCAGCTCGCGGGTCTGTGTGAGCGCGTTGAAGTGATCGTGCAGAGTAATCCCAACTCGAACGACATCACACCTATCCAAAAGGCGATTACCTCTGGATACTTTTATAACACGGTGCGTGTCACTTTCACATGAGAGCAAGTGTATCGATGGCTAACGGGGGTTATTAGGCTCAACTGCAAAAGAGTGGGGATTCGTACCGGACGCTCAAAACAAACCAGACGGTGTATATTCACCCGTCGTCAAGCCTTTTCCAGCATCAACCTCCTGTCAGGACGCTATTGTACTACGAGCTCGTCATGACGTCCAAGTCGTACATGAGGTGTGTTTACGTGTTCCCTCGGGGATGCCTCTGTGCTAAAATATATGTCCGACAGGCAGGTGATGGAGATCAAACCCTCATGGCTGATGGAAGGCAAGTCACTTCCTTATTATTGTGTGTCCATACTGTCTCCTAATTTACTTGGTTCCTTTATAGTTGCACCGCATTACTTTAAAGCTGCCGACCTGGAGCAGCTGACGACCGGGGAGAAGAAGATGCCAAAAGCATCTGGCTATTCTGCTACTGCGAGTGCTGCATCATAGTTTTTCGCGCTGGTTGTCACTTGATCTGCCTTGTATATTCTCCATAGCGCCAACTCCGAGGGTTCTTAGTCATGGAACGGATGTAACACATACTGTTGTATGGTGTCGTGATCAATACCCGAAGACAACCCAGCCAGTCTGAGTTACGCAGTGATGGGAGCGGAACATGCTAATGGAATTATCAACGCCATCATTAATGTCATCGTCAACTTGAATGACTCATTGATTCATTCAAGTATCTTTGAGTCGCTTCGGTAAAGTGAAACGGTTCGCTCGTACTACGAGAAACCCGGCGCAGCACAAGACCCTGAGGTAGCCTTGTCCTCGAGCGAGAAGCGCTCTAGCGCTCAATCCCCGCCTGCGAGGACACCCCAATCGCGCCATGCCTCTAAACAACCTTTGCGGATTATCTCTCCTTGCGGTACGACAGACGTCCCGGAGCAGTACTTAGAAGACCTCAATCGGGCCATGATGATCCTCGCCATAGAGGCGCTCCAAGGATCTCCGACCGCAGAGGCACGAGCAGGCACCCCGATCGTTCTGGTACGTCTTTGACCTATCTTGTAAACCCCTTCTCCCCACTCAATGCCAGCCGTTCCGCGCGCTGCAGGACCTCTACGAAGTGCGAGTCATTGCACTGCAGCGACTGCCAGTGGTTGCTCAGCTAATGACGCAACCATCAATCTTGGGCCTAGGACTCGCAGTTGGATGACAGCTATTCCGAAGGTACTACGTGGAAATCTATTCCGTGTTCCATTGAACCCTGGGATGGTCACACCAACGCTCAATTTGCAATGAAAGGTTTCCCCTTATCTCCCCCGTAGTCTCCTCGTGCCACAATGACCATGCGGTACATCTGACATTTAGCATACTCCAGTTTCCCTTTCCGCGAGAGAGGTCACCTCCAGGGTTTATAAATGGGGCCGAGCGCGCGCGCGCTCTCGTTACGCTTGAAACCTTTGTCTGCAGCCGCTTTTCTCATGTTGTTCAATCCGTCGTTTGTGGCCCTCATCCTTGCCGTGGCTGCCCTCGGGGCGCCAGTCATCCGTGACGCAGCTCAGGTGGAGGCAGACATCGAAACCCTGACTGCGGATGCACAGTCACTGTATGAGTCCATCGACACATTTTCCGTGACCAACCCCAATCTCGACAGCGCGCTTGCAAGTATCCCAAATTGAATTATCCCCTTCATGTTTGAAATCTGATGGCACCTGAAAGGCTATGCACACGGCTGCCTTGAAGCTTGATAGCGCTATCGAAGATGCGACGACACACGCTGGTGTAAGTGTCTGCCAGACACCCGCTCGCTATCGTTGTTCTCGCTGACGGTGACGACTCGCCACTCTCCTTTTATAGGCTAGCACCCCTTTCACTGACTCGCAAGCCGACACCGTCACCGGACTTATGATCAATGTCGCACCCATCATCCAGGGCGGACTCCAGAAGCTCGTCGAGAAGAAACCTGCCGCGGACGAACTTCATATCACCAGCATAGCCTATGGAG
>JBBPOC010000684.1:0-14582 GCA_038091235.1 Tylopilus rubrobrunneus | reverse complement strand
GCGCCCGCGAGGCTCCCACGGCCGGGGCGACACACCCCCCCCCCCCGGGGGCGCGGCGACGCGCACGCCTCCCCCGACCCCCGGGGGCTTCGTCGGGTGGCAGACGGCCGGGCGCCCGCAGACGAGCGCTGTCGGACGAGAAAGTCTTACGTGAAACGCCCTGTAAAGACCTTGGCTGGTGTGTGTCGGGGCAAGTGTAAGCGCAAGGCACTGAAAGGCGCCGAAGCGAGCATTCGAATATTCACCCCCACAGCCTGGGAGCGCATTCTCGGTCTGGGTCATTGGGTCGACTGCTCGCTCCGTCGACTGTGCTCGCATTCGCTGGCAACACTGATGGATTCCCATGATGTTGTGTAAGTTGCAGCAGATTCGGAGTTGGGGACTGGGTGCGCCAGCACTGCTATGATACATATGCAGATCAGCGTACAGCCCGGCCCACATCACTGCCAGCAAATCACTGATTAGGAACGGTAGCTCACAGCCACCCATCGATTGCGTAACACGAGCGACCTTGTCACCATGGCGTGATGCACCTAAGGTAGCCCTCAGACGGATCCATCCAACATCACATGCCGTGACATTGGCATGACATCCAAGGGATAGGTCTTTGCCGAACGTGCCGGCTATATTGAAACACAGCAACGCCCTTTTGGCAGAGCCTGTTGAGGCCCGAGACTCATGGTCGGAGTATTGGCTTCATGCTAAAAGCTTGACGGGCATCAAAGGATAACTAAAAAATATCCATAGACAATCCAACCATTCAATTTTGTTGATCGCAGATTTTGTGAACATATCGTCAATGAGTTTTCTATACATTTTCTTTGCTTGTCACGCTCGAAAGGCAAACAATCACGTGATGTTGGATGGATCTGTCTGAGGGCTACCTAAGTTAGGATGGTCCAGCCCGTCCAAAAGAGGCAAGCCCGAATAAGAGGCAGCCGTCGATAGACAGACCATACCGTACATTTCGTCGGGCGTAAGGGCGGACAAATTGGCAGTGGTGTCGACAGGGACCATTTAGCTGGCGTCATCGTAGTTGTCCATCATGGGCCCGGAGTAAGTACTAGTGCCAGTCATTGCGTCCTGCCGTGACTCGTGAGACTCGTGACGTCGGAGTCCGAATTTGTACCCAGACACACGGACGACTCCCCACTCAGCCTGTCCATTCGCCACGCGCGTGTTCGACACGTCCCAACTCGATCCACAGCCAACTTGACATCCTAGTCATCTGTCTGCAAGTTGACGTTGTGCACTCGTTTCGATGACGCGCTCGCTTTCCTCGTTCTTTGGAGCCTATCCTATCGCATACACCATCCTCGACAACGCTTTCTTGGTCCGAATAGGCCTCGATTGCTCCAAACGTGTCCTGCTCTCCCCTACAGCCTCCTGGTGGCCCGTATTGGTGTAGCGTGTTTCCTACATCAAAGCGCTCGTCTACATTGCATCTGGGGCGCTCCTGGATGCTTTGGACATCGCCTCACGCTGTCATATTGCGTTTTGGCTCCTCCGGGGCTCTCCAGGCTAAGTCCTCCTTGCCCTGCCAGTGCTCTGGGTGTTCGTGCTCGTGTTCTGACATGTTTAGCAGCTTTGTCGGCACGTCCCAAGCGTCCTCGACGCATCCTGACACTGCTGACGTGTCCGCTTCATCGTCTGGCGTGTCTAGCTCGTCTTATGCTGTCCTAGGTGTGTATCTTGTATATATTCACTTCGAGTATTCACTGACGCGTTTCGCAGTTCGTTTGGATCGTCCCTAGCGTGCTCCCGTCGCGTTTGTCATTGCTGGTACATTTCCTGCACGACAATCATTAGTATACCATCGTGCCCTTCCCATCATCCTCGCACTATCATGCCACACCTATGGGTATGAGAATGTTGACCCGCGAGTTAATCCATGCCCGTCTTGATGGGTATCGGGTCTATCGACCGGTGCCCAGTACAGGTATGAGTGTGGGCACTGGCACCCCAGGGTATACCTCTGTGGAAGCCTAAATGATGCTGATGACGCAGTGCTACCGACAAGCCTTTGCCGTCAATAGCACGACCACGAGTGCATGCTGTGACCACCACCCGTCCCATTGCTACACGCAAGGACGGCAAGAACGACGCCGGTACCACTGCCCGCCCAACAACCACGAGTCGTGCAACGTGCCCATGCAAGCACGCCCATCCTCGGCGAGGCCATGGCAGTGGTGATGGTGACGACAATGCTCGTTGATGAGGTGTGCCACACCCCACACAACCTCGACGCCCGTCCATTTGCTATGCACATGCACGATGGCAAGGATAGGCGGCAATGACAACAGGCATATGGACGAGTGCCACATGCTACCTTCACACCCATCCGTGACATTGCATCTGCTCATAGCTTTATGGTAGTACTAGCCTGACACGGCTCGGTATCTTATTGAACATGACCTGAATGGTTTAATTCTTTGAGTGATTGGTCATTGATACAGAAAAGCTGTGCGCTACTCGAATGAAAAGTAGTGTGCTCCCTCGAAAAAGTAGCGCACCCCCTCGAAAAAGTAGCGTGCTGATTAAAAGTGCATTTGGCCCCTCATAGGCGAATGGGATAGCGACGTAGAATGGGATAGCAACGTATAGGGTATGTTGCGATCGTTCCTTAGCACGCTGGACCACGATAACATTGCATACCTTCATTGAACAAATTAATGTATTTGTGTTTCTAGTCGAAACGGATAAGCATACAGTAGTACAAAACTTCACTTTATTCTCCCTTGCACGCTTAGATTGCGCTGCAGCCTGGAGGACATGACCGGGGATCGGACCTTTGTTTTCCACGATCGGACCAAGGAAAGCACCGAGATCCGATGTGAGAAGCATATCCGGTGTCGTTGTGCTGATTGACCAAGTGAGGGCAAGCTTGACGGCATCCATCTCCTTCGCAATCTTGTCCGATACGAGCTTGACAGCATGTGGTTCCATCCAGACAAGAGTGGCAGCGCGGCTTCGTTCGTCCCCGAGAATGCAGTCCAGTAGTTCTGTGAGGTTTCCGGATGGATCCGAGAAGAAGCGGTACTGATAGGTCGCGAATCGCGTTGACTGCAGCACAGTGAGAATGACTCGGAAGTCGAGAGGCGATATCCGGCCCTTTCGAAGGATCCTCAAGGCCATTCGCAGCCTTTCGTCATAGGTATATTGCATGTTTTCATCCGCTTCGTCACTGGAAGTCCATCAGTCAGGGTTGTGCGTGCCGTGGGTGTCGTGCAGGATAGCAGAGACTTATCTGCCAAGGCGTTAACCACTTATCATTCGGTAGCTACGGGCCGGGATAGCTTACTCAGCTGAAAGGTCCATAAATGTACCTCCCCACCCGCGCGTCCCGACGGCGAGTCGTCCGCGTGGGGCCCGAATCGTGGCCCAGGCCGTGCACGGCCATATTTTTTTCTCCCCTACCCACGCACATCCGCCTGCACGTCCCGAACTGCCGCGGCATATCCTGTCGCCTCGTTCCCACGGCGGGTCGGTCCGACGGGGCCATGCCGGCCACTGGCATCCCCGCCAAAGGAGCGCACCGCATATATTCTTCGCCACACGTTCTGTCGCCACCAACATGGTTCTGCATACACGCCCGCGTCGGAGCGACGAGGAGGTGCTGACGGAGCGGCTTTTGGGCTGCACTGAGGAGCAACGCGCGTGGTACCACGCTCCGCTCACCGGGGTGTCGCATTCGAGGGCGATTCTCCCCCCCACCATGCGCGTTCATGCCCGCGTCCGGAGCCTGTGGGAGACCTTCGTGTCCGAGTCTGACGACCCCGATGTTCAGCGTCTGGACATCGTGCGCAATATGGCGATGCCGTCGGCGGGTGAGCATTTTTTCCTGCAAGTGCCGGCCCGGGGCGGTGCATAACACAGCGTCGCTCATCGACCCGACTGTCAGGGGCAATCAAGGGCTTCGTCCGATTTCTCGGGATGACCTTGCAGGGGCGTCTGTCGGAGCATGTGACGGTAGCCACGCTCACGAGCCACATCTGGACACTCTTTTCGTTGCTCTCGCGCGAGGGCGACGTCACTGTGCCCAAGGAGTTGCGCGAGCAGATACACAACTACGTCGACTCTTCCGACCTGCGTGGGCACGTCCAGCTCTCGACGAGGCTTCGAGAGAAGCACTACGCAAGCCGGGTCGATGTCCGGATCCTCCTAGACTCGTACTATTCGGACGCCCGCCATTTCCGCACCAACCGGATGCGACTGCAGATGGTCGCGCTGACGAACCTGCTGGCCCTCTCGGCCGAGCGGATCGGTTCGCTGGTAGAGTCGAACTGCTATCGGGGAACAAACGAGGCGCTCCAGTGGAAGGACGTCGGAGTCATGGTGTTCCCTCGCAGCGACTCGCCGTCAAAGCCGGACATTGCCGTTCAAGTCACCACCCATCTTCTCAAGGGCGGGCGGGACGTGGAGTCGCATTCGAAGACCGTGTTTCTCTTTCCTGAATACGGGTCGGAGCGGGCGTACTACTGCCCCGTCGTTCCCTTTCTGGTCCTGGGCCTCCTCGACCAAGTCTGGGAGGGCATCGACAACGTGGAGGACATCATCTCCCCCAAAGTCCCTCCCACATTTACTCACGCACTCCGCGTTCGTGCAACGAAACGCGACCTACCCGTATTCAGGGCCGAAGTGTGGACGGCGCGGGGCTGGGCCACATCCGCATCCCGGGCGATGAATTACGGCGATGCATATCGCCATCTGCGCTTTTTCAGCTGCCTCAACGGTTTCCCAGGTATGGACCGCCCGTCTTGCGTTGCGAGTGATGCTGAGTGGAGGTCTGCAAAAGCGGAGGTTCGGCCATATGACATCCGTCGCGGGACTGCTAATCGCATCGCGAACGAACCCACCGTGACTGCTGAGCAGCGGGAGAAGCTCATGGCGCACGCCGAGCAGTCAGGGACCTACCGGGTGAGCAGCCTTCTGTCGTAGTCTCTCTTTCGTGACTGACCGCCCCCAGAGAAACTACGAAAGCATGGCGGTGCATGTCGACCTTCAGGGCGCCCAGTCAGGCCATCAGGACAGGGCACGGCTCGCGCTCATTTCGGTGGGTACAGCCCGCCACGCTTCAGCTGCTCAGTTCAAGACGCCCCAGTGTTCAGATGGCGGAGAGCATGTCAAGAGGTGCAGACCCCAACGCTCCGACGACGCTGCCCCTCAAAGACAAGATGGGCGTCTACACCGATCCAAATTTGGTGGCCTTGCGTGAAGATAGACACAAGGTGCGCGTTCGAGACACGTCGTAGAGTTGGAATAACTCCCCTGCCGTTCTAGCTGCTCGCCCAAGCTGATAGTCTGGCCGCTTCGAATCTGACGGACGACCCTGCGGTGCCTCTCGATGCGAATGCCCTTCGCACGCGCGCGGCTGCGCTCACGAAAGAGCACACCGCCACCCTCACTCGGGAGTTTAGGTTGATCCTTGGCGAGGCAAGGGAGAAATACTTTACTGAGGCGTCATCTCACCAGATCGATGGTTCGGTGAGGCCGACTCGCACCTCTCCCCCTCGAAGCAGCTCACGCACCCCCAGAGCTTGCCCGCTTCCTCCTCCATGTCAGCGCTGTCTGAGGTGGGGAGTCGGCTGCTTGCGAGGCACAAGCGCCCGGTGATTGGCGTCATCCTGGGCAGCAATGCCCTGGAAACGTTGCCCGGAGGTCCCGCTGCGCCCTCGGCGGCTGTGCACGAGTCTGTGGATCCCCTGATCATCAACTTGTATGGCGAGGTCGTCGACACTGGCCGTCACGAGGCGCTGTTGAGCACGTGCCGTCTCCTTCTGGGAATGCCGGCCTCATGTCATCGCATGAGCTACCCTGGGGAGTCCCCAACCCCAGATAACACCTGCCCTGAGTGTGGATCCCCATGCGTGTAAGATCTTCATCGACTGCCCGCACCCACATGTCCATGCTTGTTTCACAGGTCCAACGGAATGCCAAGAGGCGTCGCGTTCCATATCCACCACTGCGTTATCAAAAAGAAGCAAGAAGAGGCGGATGCGGCGCTGGCCGCAAGCTATAGGGCTGCTCGATGTCGTTGGGGGGGTTGCAGTGATGCAGCCCAGACATGGCCGTCTCGAAGGGAGTTTGTCGAGCACGTTCGAAGACACGCCCGCCAAGCCCGCGCTTGCGGTTGGGTCGATCTTGCCGACACCCCGTGCCGTGACGACAAAGTGCAAGACTGGCCACGACACCTCTCTCACTGCCACTCGGTGAGCATTCACAACCGGGCTGCGGTACATTACTGTTACATCTGTTTTGAGTGGTGAGCAGCTCCTTTTCCCACGCTCGTTCACACAACCGACTTCAAGGGCAGGTTCTCGGACGATACAGGCGACGACCTTGAGTGGGAGGCTCATTGCTCCGACCACTATGCTGATCTTTTCGCTCCCTTCTCTCTGCGTGACGACAAGGACGGGGACGTGGTCCCGATGGACATCCAAGTCTATCCAGCTGTCGATCACTGTGTGAGTTACGAAGCCGGGAGTGGCTTTGGGGGGCTATTTCCAGAATACCATGGTCACACAGAGCATGGGGTGACCTTTTCCCCCATGTTCTGCGTGTGGTGTGTTCATGATGACAGACTTTCCATGGTTGAGAGAATGACCCAGTGAGCATCTAACACACTCTCCGAGAGATGGATTTCTCATCTTCGGTCAGGTACCACGATCCAACGGTGTTTTATGCGCACCTCGGTACGCACACAGACTCGATTGATCGCTCAACCCTTTGCCCCTCCCCTAGTTGTGGGATGAGGCTATACCTTAAGCATGATCTGCTGCAACATATGGTCACAGTCCACCGATTGGGTGTGTGTGGATTTGATAGGGGAGGCCCTGGACGCCGTTTGAAACTGCCTCAGGCGCATGGCCAGAAGAGGGCGAGCGAGGACGATCCGCCCAGCTCCATGCCTGTGGCTGGCCGAAAGCGTCTGCGCAAGGACCCGAGTGCTGTAAGCCTTTTTTTAGTGACAGACCTCTGGCTGGAGAGCTGACAACCTCTGTCTAGGCGCTCTTCAAATGCATGGGGTGTTACAAGTCGTTTCGGAAGATCGTGGAACACATCAAGAGAAGCAACAGGTGTCGACAGAAGGGTCAATATGCCCCTTTTCTTGACGGCACGAAGGTTGCCAGTGGGGGCGTGATACAGCTACCTCCGGGGGATGAACTAGAGGTATGGCTGGTTTTGCAACAATGCCAATCTCTCTAACCACTCCTGCAGGCACCGACTTGGGGGGGGGGGAACATCATTGCAGACTCTCGGACTGTCGGCGAGTTTTCGGTGACATTCGGGACCACCTTCCACACACGTGCCCATCAAAGCCGCTCAAGATTCGAGATCCCTTTCTCAGTTGTGACAAGTGGGGTCAAACCCACTCATTTGCAGTGGAACAGTGCACAGAAGGATTAGAGGCAAGCTTTCTTTCCTGTTCAACTTTTGCATTGCAGCTGGACCGTCATGGTCTTCGTCTTTGGATGTATGGAGCAAGATGGAAAATTAGGACACAAATTGCAGTAAAAGTGGGCAATGTACGTAAAACGAAGTTCGTTTGTAGGTTAGAAACAGTACCAAGCCGCCAATCTTCAGATGCATAGAGGAAGTATCTGTATCGTAGCGGTGCTAGTGCACCAACCCCCGACTCCGGAATCTGCTGCAATTCACACAGTGTGAAACGCAGGCAGATATGTAATAAGTGATTCATTGTGCATTTATGCATTCCTGGACCTGATGCTGTCATGCTGAGAATCCATCAGTGTTGCCAGCGAGTGCTCGCTTCGGCCCCTTCAGCGCCTGCGCTCGCATTCGCCCCAACACCCCAATGAGATGCGTGGTGAGTTAAACCAGTGGGCGCCTGTGGGCTACTCAAGGCCGTTTGCCATGCCCTCATTTGCACCTTGCCGTGGCAGACGTGCAGCCTGAGAGGAAATCTCATTCAACAGTAGTAAAGGCTACGCCAAATTTGCACCAAATAGCATATACGTCCATGCCATCATAACTTGAAGTTATGTCAGTGGAGAGTCCCGAAACTGATATAGCCGCACTTCTGCTGAAGATAATGCTATAAACAATTGACTCAAGATGGAAAGGACTCGCCAACATATGGCGTGTGACTCGTAAGGGGTGCCGGTGTTGTATACAACGACTCGAAGAGGTGCGAAGGCCACGTTGCCAGTGAATGGCGGCAGCGGCAAGCGGGTGTTGAACATTGTGAAAGTGGCATGAGTGCCGTTGTCGCAATGCTCGGCACCGTCGCACGAGGCCCACCGTGACATTGCCGGTGGCAGTCGTAACAGCGGGACATGTTGCCGCCCCAGGCTGGCGTTTCCGTTTCCGACGTTGCGTCACCGCCCCGCACGCGTTCACCCCGGATAGCCTCGTAGGTGACTGCAAAGCCCTTGTCCATTGGGAATTCGCCATGAAGGATCGATGCTCAATGGGGGAGTGCGTGCATCTGATAGCGTACGAGGTGATGCTTGTGAGGTAGAGGGTGAGCGTGGCAGAAAATGAGCAATGGGGGGAGGGTTGTTGTCGTGTTCTCACCTTCATCCTTTACACAAGGAAGGGGCGGGCAGTGGGTGGCTGCTGGGGTGCATCACACGCATAGTCAGGTTGGCTTGCGATGTTTTGGTCTGCACGTCAAGGGTCCTGATGTTTTCGGCTTGGCTTGCCACAACAACCTCATTCAAGTTCAAGTTTTTAGCCTATGATACAAACACTAGGTGACTTCTCGTCTGTTGACATGGATGAAATTGCCTTACCGGAGGTGGACTTTACGGATGCAGTGGACTTGTCCTTGCTTGCCGGGGTTGTACGTTTAGGAGGAGCATCATCAACCTTCTTGGACACCTCCGCGACGGAAGTAGGGGCGGGCTTGGTGAAGACGTCCTCCTGGGTGGGTTCGTGGAAGTTTGATGGCGGTATTCCGAGTCCATGGCGAAGTGTGATAGGACGGGAGCATTTAAGCATAATCAAGTAAATAAATAATTGATTTGACGAACTCAGGTAAATGTTCGCGCGGTCCCGTATGTAGGGAATTGGACGAATGCTGCTGACAAAACCCTCCTCCAATGGAGTCGGGGAAATTTTGCGAGTCACCATGACAGAAATCGTAGCGGTGCTTGGAGTCGCCAATCCGCGACCCCTCTGCTGAATGGTTGCAGAACAAAGACGATTGAAAAAAGTGAGATGTCAGTGCAGTGATGAGGCTAGCCTTAGTAGTCCCTTTACTTCAGTTGTGAATTGAAATCTGATATTTATGTGAGTTGTGAAATCTATCATTCTATCGTGATAAATTGACGCAACCTACTAGTAGGGGGAGTACCAGTGTTGGTATTCAGAGCACTGAGATACAGGGCAAGGAAGTATGAGTAGGTCGGTCGGCCTATGACCTCTACGATGTCGTCTCCATAATCGTCGAATTCCTGTTGCACCGCTTCAAACTTTCGCCTTGCAGCCTCCCTCTTCGCAAGCGTCTGGCACCAACGCTGGATCGTCTCCTGGTGCGAGAGAGGTCGTTCCACTGAGCCTGACTTCGGGATTAAACATCACAGACATCAGGTCCAGAAGTCGTTGCGGATAACTCAATAGAACATACCGGTTGGGTCAACCTGCCAGTGACAAAGTATTCGGAATCCTTGCGTTCTTCCCTAACCGTCTGGTGTTGATCTGCCCAGATCCTGCGCATGAATTCATTAAGGCTTCGCTGCCAGGTCGCCGAGTACGCTGCATTCACCCCCGTCTGACCGCTGGCACGATGGCCAGCTGGGATCATCCCCTATCGTTCGACAATGAATCACGTGCAGACGGCCAGAGCATGCTCACCCACTTTGTGGATGGTTTACGTCGATTTGGCTCGCCAAGCGTCGACGTGTCGCAACCAGATGAAACGTTCAATGCCCTCTTCCTCTCGCCACCGCTCAATCCTTCCCAACCTCCTCCTCCGAGCTCTCCTGCCTACCCTCCCCTACTTCAGGGTTCTGGGGGGGGAATTGACTTTACACAGGTGTTCTCAACGTACTTTGAACTTAATTTCCCCCCGGAGGAAGATGTGGTCTCGCATACAAATCCACAACCCTCTGGGCCTGTTGTCGGGATCGTGCCTGGTGCAACATCTACACCTGCGTGCGATCCAGAAAGCGACGTAATTATTGCACTGCAGCATTCTTTAGATAATGCGGTTGCATATATCCATGCACGAGAAAGTAGGTGTCTACAAATCCCTCTAACCTACTGCTAACATTCCTGGCAGTACCTGTCTTCCGTGCCCTAGAGGCAGCAGGGTGCTACAGTTGGAACCAGCTTCTGGGGCACCTCTCGGCCATCGCTTGGAAGCATTTCACGACGGAATGATTTCAACCACGCTCATCCGAGTTTTGGCAAGGTGAACTGACAAGGCCGTATTGCGAATATGTGCAGAAGGGTAAACACTTTGAAGAAGGTGAGCTATGTTACGGTTGATAGACCTATTGGTAGCAAACTCATCATTTCAAGTCTCTGTTCAATTACCGCTTCGTACTGGAACCACCCAAGTCCTCGTTGCGCGCCTTGATGGTCAAGTATTCACAGATAGGCTCGCAACGTTTGTAAGTGCTATCACTGCCCATAGTACGTTCAACCCGCTGACTTCTATTATAAGCTAACATCAGACATGCTGCATCATGTCATTTGCAAGCTCGCGATCGCTGGTGGCCACGTCATCGTTGAACAACTCAGGGTCACCGAAACAGCAGAAAACAAGCTTTGGACTCGCGAAGCAGTCCGATGGAAAGGGGAGGATGAAGGGTGCCCACTATTGCATGATTACGAGCGAATTCCAGGAGCATTTGCTCAGCAACGCGTAAGTCTACCGTTGGGGTCATGGTTTGGGTATCGCTTAGTAGGCTGACTCAATCGCACAGCCGTTATATTTCCAGAGTACTTATCCTGAGCTCTTTCTCCGTTGGGCATTCATGCGAGGCAACACCAATGATTTTCTTGGTGTTTTCAGGGAGGTGACGCCGTGGGCCTGATGGGCTGTCGTATCTTCAGCCATCACGTTGCCTGGACACCGGACTCGCCATTTTTGGTTGTAGCGTTGTAAGCGTCCCATCTGCTGGTAAGAGAATGGTACTGAACTACTCCAGCTCATTACTTGTCTTGACTTCGTTGCCAACAGGTCACAGAGGCGGGCGGACAGTTTATGGAAGAGGTCAACCATCTCGAATATATTGCAAGTCACACGTTTTTTTCGAAAGAGATCGCAGGAAAGCCCGCAAACGTGTCGGATGACGTTGTTATGGATGCGCGAGGTCGTTTGCTGTGCCTTGCTTCGCTCGAACTCTGAGTAATGTGTTGTCTACCATTACGCCAGCCATGATTATGTAGTAGTACAAATGCCCTAGTCACGTCTTCTGTTTTCATACGTAGTACTCCGAGTCAGTGGCGTGGTTGAGATGACGCCTCACAACCCATCTTGTGTCGGTTAGTCACCTTGCACTAGTCATACTCGACGTCATCGAACTTGCAGTGGGATGAGCTGACAGTCTCGAGTGGCAAGGTCTTCGCATCTCCCAATGCCTCCGCGCGTCTCCACTAACGAAGTAGGGTCACAGGTTACCAAACTCCCCTCGCCCTCGCCCCGCTTGCTCTCATCGTCAGCGCCGTTGCTTTCCCTCGCTCATCCTTTCGTCCTCACATCGTGACACGCATGCATACCCTCACCATCCGAGTCACGATCACTTGCTCACAACGCACATGCCACGTACACCCGCCATCTCTCGCGACGCGTGCATGCGCACAAGCCCACCCTCGCTCGTAACGTGCACGCTAGTGCCTGCTCCTCCCTGACCTTGCTCTCGTCTCGTTACGCACGCGCATACTCACACCCGCCCTCACCATTGCCAGCTTGTCCCTCCTGCGTGCACGCCCGCCCTCGTCGCCTTCGCCCCTCGCCGTTGCATCGCGACGCGCACGCACCTATGCACGTGCACACACCCCTCATTGCCCTCGCCCTTGTGCTGCATCGCACATACAGGCGGGTCCTCGTCTTCGCTTGCGGCACGTACAACAACATGGCGATGTTTATCCCACCATTCGATGCGACGTGCACCACAACCATCGTGCGCCTATATTCCGGGCCGTGCGCCTATATTCCGGGTCGTATATGGATGTATGGCACCCAAAAGAGGGAATAATCTCAACTACCAAACGAAACCAAATGTGAAGGGCGAAACGAAAGGTGAAAAGGGTGAGAACTCACCACCAAGAGCTTCATGGTGTCCGTATGGCCCGAAACGTGGAACACCGAACAGCAACACGATATGACGTCGAAAGCAACTGGTTGCCGATTCTCGTGTAGGTTAGAGTCGCCTTGCTGACTCACCGCAGCTTTCATCATCCAGGATGCATATGGAGAAATGAGGTGCTCCAGAACGAGATTAGCATGTGCATGCGTCATACCATCTTCGACTGTCCGTCGTCAAGCTAGAACTTGCAGTGGGTTAGGGGCGTTCTACTTTGTGTCGGGGGTGAAGGCGTGGGTTGGCTGGATCATTGCTACAACCATTCTTGTTGACCCATTGGGTACTCATCTGAATGTGAACCGGGCGCCTGCCAGTGCTATGTACGCTGTTGAAGTGCCCTTAAATTATCCAGGTCCAATTTACAGCCGATGCAGGCCATGGACCGGGTTCTCATCGGTTTGTGCTTCAGACCTTGATATCCAGCATACTCTCGACGTGGCGACGTCTGGAAAGGTGACATTCAACGCCATATCCTACGCCACATTCCGTCCGACCTACCCTCGTGCACTCTTTGACCGCATTTTTCGTTCTCGCAGTGGGCGTTGGGACACGGCAGTCGATCTTGAGTGCGGAGCAGTTCCGTGACCTTGTGTTCGCGGACTTTTGTCGTCCGTATATCTCGGCTGAGTTGTCGGGTTGGAGCCGATAACGCGTGTCCACAGGACAAGCATCCGTCGAGCTCACTTGCACCCAATTTGAAGAGATCCTCGGCGTCGAGCCCAGTGCGGGCATGGCCGACGCTGCGCGTCAGGCGCTTGCATCGTGGTCGGCTGACTCGCTCGAGGATATGACGAACGGCCGGGATCACGTTCGTAGAGTCTCCTGCCGTGCGATCGACGTTTTTTTGTCAGATGGGAGCGTGAATTTGATGATCGCTGGGTATGTGGTTCCGTATGTTCGCTCTCGCGCGTCGCCTGCTTCTCATGGTGGACTCGGGCGAGATGGCTGACGCGAAGGCTCGACAGCACGGTCGAGCCATTTGTTTGAATTGGTCCCGAATGTGGCCGGAGGCCGCGAGGGTGTTGCAGCAAGACAATTTGGGTATATGGCTTTGTTGCACCCGCTTTTCTGCGTTTGTTTCGACCCACCAACGGTTCTTGATGCCAGTCTTGACTGGACTTTTCCAGAGCTGCTCGGAACTCCCACTTGCTAAACACAACAGCGCAGAAGGTCCATTCTTGATGGGCATCTTGTCGCCATTCCAGACGCTCACGACATCGTTCCAGGTGCTTTCAAAGACTTTATACCCTCTTATTTTGCCGGTACGTCCCTGCACGCCCCTCAACGAATTTATACCCGTTGATGTGCCTGTCTGTCCGCTTGGCACCCTATTTTCAGGCGCATACCGTTCGCACTTACCCTCACTTCAGCCCACCCTAGTGCGAAAGCGGATGGCGTGGTAAGATCTGCACAAGTATTTCCGTACCGTCAGCACGTTGCATACCTATCTCGAGAAGAATCCTAAACTGAGGTAAGCGGGTGGTGTCGTGGCGATGCAGCCTGAAGAGGAGGTCAAGGTCGAGCCGCCGTTGGAGCATCAACCTACAGCAGGGTCCAAGTCTTAATGCATTATCATCTCAGCTGATGTTGAATGACGACCAGAGAGACGAGGCGGTAGCGATACCATCACCCGGCACATCACAGCGACGAGGAGCTAGAAATGCCCAGCTTCCACCATACTACCGGCGCTACTAGTAGTGACCTGCAAAGATGGGCAGGGTTCGGAGGCAGCAAAGCCCGCCATCCATAGATGCGTCCCACGGGAAGCTGGAAATATCCAGCACACCACCTTAAAGCGGCAGGAACCGGTTGTCCCTTGCCAGTGTGGATTGGAATCAAGCATAGGGATTCAACAAGCCATTCCCCTGCGCGACATGCTGACACATTCCACGCACGGTCCGGTGTTGAGCCTGCTTGGACAAGGGTCACGTCAGTAAAGTGCGGCGCATAACGCTGGTAATCGCGGTCCGTCCACGAAAACAACCGTCCTGGAGCTTCGAAGTGTCGACGAAGAGGTGGTTTCGCGCCGCACTGCAGTAGACAGGAAAACGTTTCCAGACTCCGGCATGACAGTTGAGGAGACAGTTATGTGCAGTCACAGCCGCAGTCGCCCGTGCCCCTGCTCTAGTTCGTGCAAAGCCGCGCATCCTTTTCCCTGAACGTATACTCGGCAACTTTTCCAGTGATGTCCAACGCGCGCGATCGACATGCGTGCGCCTCGAGATCAAGAGCGACAACATGTACAGCTGTTCGGCTGATCAACGACGTGGCGACGAGAGGACCATTCTCAATGCCGAGTGGGCC
>JBBPOC010000683.1:0-14612 GCA_038091235.1 Tylopilus rubrobrunneus | reverse complement strand
TGATGTGTCCCGTCACCGCTTGACATGGGAAGTACTACTTCCAAGGCAGTCCGCAAACTACCAAAAGAAAAACCAACCTTGCCTGCGGGTCCGCGGACACCTGCCGCTTTCGCAGAATCCGCCTCTGAGAGCAAAAGCGAAGGTGAGCGACACATAGCATAACCGTTCCCAAAAGGTCAACCATTGTGACAGCCATCGAGAGGGATGCCAAAGACCCTCACTTTATGCAAAAACTGAGCCAACTCGGTCCAGTGCGAGTCGACCACACCACGCACACATTCCGCGCGGTGAGTCAATTAGTTGCTCGTGCTCAGGCTCCGTGTCCAGTCCGACGCTCACGATGGGGAGCAGACGAGCGACGCCGTGCAGGGCATGTATCGCTCTCGGATGCGGTCCGAGGTGGAGGCCGCGAGCGCGCGGTCGATGCGGAACCGCTTGTTGGCGTCGTCCTTGGCTGCACTGCTGGACTCGCGCAAGGCCGTGACGGACCGTGCTGCGCTGGAGGCGCTCGCGACGCGGTATGACATGGACGTGGCGACGCTGGAGCGCATCGGCCGGTGCGTGAACACGCCGAGCATCGATGAACGCGCGGTCGTTCGGATCAGGGACGAACGCAGCGGGGAAGAATCTTTGAGAATGATGGTATATGGTCAATTCTCTCGGACGCTCGCATCGGACTGAATGCTTCGTATGTAGGCTCGTTGGGTCGATCCCGTGCTGTCCCGCAGATAAACATTGAAGTGATACAGTACAAGTATGATGGATGAATGCTAATGCTAGAAATATACGCGTAGAGCATTACCCTGCATCGATTCTGTTGGACAATATGGACACTTGACGCGTCTGCAGGTGCATGTCAACTACAGCAGCGGAAGATCATAAAAAGAGGGGACGAACCCGTTCACTTTGCTGAGTTTCTGTAAGCTGTCCTTTGTAATAACGTGTCCACAAGTCATCATCATGGGTGGATTCTGCTCTGTGGATTGGTCCTTGGAGACTGGACATGCAAAGATCGAATGATATCGATTCTCGGGAGGAAGAGGTATCTCGATCTATGGGAGACGAGCCCATCAGTGTTGAAAAGGCCACATACGCACGGATACTTACGGGGAGCTCGTCGCTTTGACTCCACTCGCTCTTCTTCTCTTTCATCACGGCTCGCGCCTTTTCAATCCTTGCCAGCGCACCACCGCCACCAATATCACCAACGACCCGAAGGGGAACCTGTCTACTCATTCCCAGACTCGCACAGTACTCTTTCGCAAAAAGGGGTTCGAGGTCCGTATGCAACGATGGTGACGCGAGATCTGCGTATGGGGAGCGGTCCAATTTCGGAAGGAAAGCCAGAGAGGCCATGAGTCGTTTGAACTCGGCAGCGTGTTCGGGATAAAAGCCTCGTAAGGCCGCATTTGCGTATGATATCGCTGGTGTGGGATCGGTGGGATCGGATGAAAGGAGTAGCCGTACGTATTGAGAGCGATGGAGGTAGAATTCCAAAGGCGAGGATCGTGAACGGAGGAACGACCGGTTCTTCCTGGACCACCTGATGGTATCTATGAGCATGCAAGTGGGGAAAGCCTTTGTCGTATTGTGCTCACCTGAGGGCAGGGCCGATGTCCTGTCTTCGGAGTGCCGTGATGATGCGATGGAGTTCCACGAACTGACCGCGCAGTTCAGATGTAATTTCGACGCCGGACTCCTAGATATGGAGGTTGGCTAGCGTGTCAGTGGAATGGGGCGTAGCAGACGTACTTCGATGAAAGACTCTGCTGTGGCGAATTGGCCAGTACGAAGGAAGTGCAAGGCGGTCGTTCGATCGAGTGCCTCTTTGGCGGCATGGGACGTGAAGAGGGGGCTATAAGTGGGCAGGGGCTGGGTGAATCTCTGGTCAAGCGATGAGCATGAGCGCTGCACGGGAGCGGGGTGACCGGGTCAGACCTTGTCCAAAGACTTTCCGAGTCTTGCGATCGCGTTGTAGACCTCTTTCTGTTTCTCGTCCATCTCTTTCTTCTTCGCCTCGACCGTCTGCGACAGCAATGCGAATGTGTCTTCGGTGACAGTTCCGGCCTCGATTCGGCTCTTGACTTCGTGCAGGGACTGGAGCAGCGAATCCAGGGAGCTTTCTACAGAAGGTATTTTACCCTTTGTCGAGCTCTCGGTCGACGTCCTGAGCTTTTCGAGCTCCTTGATGGGACCGTCCATGGTGATGAGGATGTCGATGAAGTTGTCGGTCCGCTCCGGGAGACATTTCACACTTTGTCACGTCACGTCGTCCCACAATGCCCCGCTTCCTCACCGGCGACGAGCTGGGCAACATCAAGTCCGTCTCGTACGACCCAGACGCATCGTCGACGAATAAACTCTTCTTAAAGACCCTTTACGACGGAACTGCGACCGGTCGCGCGCAAGGAATACACAAATTGGCCATCGCGAGGAGCGATCCAACGCAGGTGCGTGCCCCGCTCACATTGACGAATCGAATGGGCAAATAATGCCAAGGCAAGCTGGCTTCAGCACACACAGATGGCACGCTCTGTCTCGCATCGCTGTCCAGCGAAGATCATCTGCAAAAGCTTCACGAATGGAAGGAGACGAGGTTCAAGCCGGGTCAATCTTTCGTTGGCCTGGCGTCAACACAAAAGTAAGTGATACCAAAGGAAAATCATGGTCATGACAATTTGCTCATAAACGAAGTGCCGTATACTCGTGTGCCTCTAATGGCGCTCTCCGCCTAACGTCTATAGGCAACGAAACTGGCTCACCGCATACACTCGGTGCGCTCCCGTCCCGTCTCACGGAATGGAGACTCGCATCCGACCAAAAAACGTTTGCCTACGGCGGTGACGAAGTCGAAGTGTCCATCTGGGACACTGAACGGGCTTTCGAGCCACACCCAGACAGTTCTGCAACACCCTCGAGCTGCAAAAAACGAAAAAGAGTAGAAACCCTGTTTCCTGGCGAAGTCTGGCGTGCCAAGAACGTCGCCAACGACTATCTGGGACTTCGGCAACCAGTCCATAATACTTGTCTCACGTACACATCCTCGTCGAGTCCCTCAACTCAGCCGCAGATACTCGCAGGTACCCGGTTCGGCGATCTTCGCATATACGATACGCGGTCTGGACGGCGGCCTGTCAGTGATTTCAGAGGCGTCGGTAAGGTGGGCGGCATTAAGGCGGTTGAAAATGGGCTGTCGGATCAGTGAGTGGAAAAAGATGTGCAAAGTTCGCCACTTACTAATGAATACTGTTATCAAGTGAAGCATTTGTATCGGACCAAGGAACGAATGTCTTTGCATTGGACCTGCGGACTGGCAGAGTCTCCTATGGATACAGGGGTTCGCATCTCTGCAGCTTCCCAGACCTTGGTTGACGCCATTCCGGCAGGGATATCTGGTGCTGTGAACGCAATGGCTGTCGCGCCGTCATTCCTCGCATCCGCGTCTTTGGACCGCTTTACCCGCGTTCATAGTACATTCCCACCCGCTGCTGAAGTTGGAAAACAACAAGAAGCAAAGGGCACCGTGTTGGACAAAGTATACATGACTACAGTCCCCACTGCAGTCATCTGGGATCAAAACGTTGTGGAAAGTCTACATGCAAACACTGAGGAGGATGAAGGCGATATATGGGAACGACTGAAGCGTGTGGAAGAAAAGGATAAGGAGTGAACGAGCACAGTACGTGGCATTCGGTTTCTACAAAAAAAATATTACATATGGTTTCTCGAATCTCGCTACGCTAGACTGTGATCTGCCGAGTGAGGCTATGGGCCATCTTATCAGGGGACTCAATTAGTGTCCTATCTTGCTTTGCCATGTGTGGGCCTTCTCGAATCCATTCTTGCCGGTTTGATCTGGTTGAACATGTCAATAGAGTCCCGAACGTGAAGGACTGACTAGATATTTACAGTCGATCAGCGTTTGCTGTATCTCTTCGCGCGATGTCATTACAAATGGGCCATACTGGAAAACGGTTTGGTCAAGAGGTTCACCCGCAACCTTGACGCACGTTCATTATCGAGAACGATCAACGTTGATGAAAAGTACATACCAGGGCGAACTCGGTGTCATCCCTGACTGCTGTGATCTTTGCTCCAGTCTCACCGTCTTTGTTGGACAGGACAAGTGTATGGAAGCTGTCATTGACAGAAGCCTCGTCTCCGACGGTTATGCCCCCCTTCCATACTGATGGTGCGCTGTCAGCGTCTATACTTCATGTGAAGGGTAACACACACGATAGATGAATGATGTCCAACCAGCGGCTAAGGAAGAAACATGAACCATGTTCCCATCAAATGGGGTAAGGACTTACGGATATCCTGGAACATGACATCTCCCGACTTTTTCATCGTGATATGGAAAAACCAGCAACCGCCGAGGGGTCGGACGGGTGATTCAATACCATGACTTTTCCCACTGATTACTCGAACGTTGATGGAACCCTCGGGACCGTTTGGATATGCGACGGGGATCCTATTTGAAATCAGCACTGACTAGCATAGGGGGTTACCACTGATACACGCACGCTGCAGCGCCGAGCTCTTGATAAGAGGGTTCCTGGAAGGATCTAGAAGAAATACGCCGGTTTGCTATAACGAGTCACTTACCACCATCTTGAACTAGACGCAGGGAAAGGACAGGGCGTAAGTGGTCCTGTCACATGGACGATGATGCTGTGCCAGATCATACCTGCTTGGGCAAGTCAACCCAGAGTTGTAGTCCCCTAGGTTCGGGAACGCCTGGTGCATGTACCGGCATCTCGGCGTGTATGATGCCCTTGCCCTACGGAAGCCCGATGAAAAGGATATAGAAGATGGCGGAATGAGAGTAGATGACGCACTGCGCACATCCACTGAACGCCACCTGTCTCGATAGTTCCGGCATGACCAGCGGAGTCTTCATGACGGCTGGATCTTTATAGATAGAGGGTAAGAGTGGAGCTAAGAAGATTCTACAGGGCTGTCTTACCCTTCAAGCATGTACGTTACGGTGGCTTGACCACGATGGGGGTGATCGGGGAAACCCTGTCAAGTCCGCATATGGGTCAGTGGGCAGGGGATGAAAAGAGGTTGCTCACAGCGCCTTGGGAGACATGAAAGTGATCCAGCATTAAAAAGGGAGTCAAGTTACGCAGGTTCATCGATCCGATGGATCGCCGGACGCGTGCGCCCGCGCCCTGGCAGAAGAACATGAAGAGACGGAGATGAGATAGAGAGAACCAGTACGCACTTCTGCGGTTTCTACGGCAAGCACCTGTTTTATGACGGTGCGGGACACAGCCATTCTAAGTGATTGGAACGTGTTGGAGAAGTGGAAGAGGATAGTATGTTACTTTGAGGAGTCGATGGTATGGACCTTTTATGCAGGATAGAACTTGGAGGCTTACAGATGTGACGACCATTCTAGGGAGATTATCCTCATAGCTGAATCAGCACACGACCAGAAAGGGAATGAGATACTCACACTGGTTCTGGAGAATGAACGTCATCAATCAACAATATGGAGGGTGGACGAGTTCGAAGCGGAGACAATTGGCTCGGTGTAAGTAAATCAGGGGTGAGTGTGTGTCATATTCCGGTCAAGCCAACGACCACAGCATCCCGCAGCTTGGCCTCGGTTTCCGCATTGGGGTGGTGGAGGGCGGTGGCGGCACAGCGAAACCTGCCGCGGCTAGCGGACGTGACATCGAACGTGCGACCCAAAATGGAAATCCAAGTGGCCAAGTCATCACTCGACTGTTTTCTTCTGCGGTCATCACACATTTTTAATTTTTTAATATTTTCAGACGCTCGATCCCATCTCCACCGACAGCGCCAATCAGCATATATAAAACCCATTCTGCCATTCCGCCTTCCTTTCCCCCAAGTTCAATGGATCGCTTCCTCGCTCCCCATACCTCTGAGGCACTCGCCCACTCCCATCTAACGTAGGTCCATTTCCTATCTCTTCCCCTTCCCTTCCCCACAACTCCACAGCGAAAACTGGTTCACATGGGATCAAGACCATCCCTCTTTCAACGAGACTCTCGTTGCCGGTTGCGCCTCCTACCAGGCGTTCAACCGTTATCTCTCAGGCTCTGACCTGTTTATCGTTCCCCGTTCCCGAAGCGAACTCGAGAGCGTCTTGTTCGTAATTCCTCCGCCCCGTCACACGCGTACTGACTCGAACTCCACAGGCGGCGGTATGCTCACGATAGCATCCACAATGCTATCGCCATATCTCGCCGCCCCCTTCAGCGGGGCGGTTACAGCAGAGTGAGTCATACTCACCACCTTCTTCGCTCTTGCCTCACTCGCTTCGCAAGACATGTATGCTGGCCGAAAAATCCATCCGAGATGTACTAAATACCAGCGACAACGCCGAGGTGCTTCTCGCTCTCCATACCGCCAAACGTAAACTCCAGCCAGCCACGTCAAGCAGGACCTTGACTGCGGCCGCCGTTAGAACTTGATCACGCGCTCAACTTTCCATTCCGTCTACCTTTACCCGCGTAATTGTTTAATGTCGGTAATCCTGGCGCCACCCACCTCCAACACGCAACTTGTAGCACTTCCTCACCACACCTTTTGTAGTACTTTTCATGTTAGCTTATCGTGACCTCGTACAATTCATGCATTCACGAACGTGCAACGCTTAGTTTGATTTATAATCTCCTTGAAGCCCGGCCCATCCTGTGGCGGGAATGCGTCAGCACCGTCCCAGCCTTGCGACGCAGCATCAGACGTGATTTCTTGGTATACGTTATGAGAAGCTTCATGATTCTACTGCGGTTCATTACAACATCTCTACAAATCTTTCCCACTTCCCCCATTTCCCCGCAATGTCCTCTGCCATCGGCTTCCGTTCTCCTTCGATCTTCCCACTCACAAAGTCCACTTTCTCAGGTGGTATGAGACTCGTTCGGAAATATATCTTGTAACCGAGCCACAGGAAGAAAAAGGTTGGAATCGGAATATATGCGCTGCCAACACTCGGTCGATACAGCACTCGTTGGCAAGTCTCGTATACACTCACGTGACGAACAGCTTCGCATTGAACGGAATCAACGTATCGAACCCTACACGAGGTCACCATCACGTACCCGCCTTATCTCAATACATCCCACTTGCCTTTGAATAGCGTGATGATTCCTGTGCAAACCAATGCGATCCAAGAACCGTATGGTTGCATCGGCGCCCTGTATGGCAACGTGTCTCTTGAGATACCTTGCGCCTTAAGAGCACTCATAAAGCGGCTGTACCCCCTTTATCAGCGCCAACAAGTTTAGACTAGGCCCTGGGGTCACTCACATGTGGGTATACGCGATCGCCATCCAGGTCAAGGCACCAAAGGCAGACAGCAGATTGACGAAGTACGCAAACACTATCCACGCGGTCAGTCCTGTGGCGCGAGAGGAACCATCGTGCTGATGGACCGCACCAGCCGCACTCGACGTGCTCACGTTCAGGAACGCCAACCCACAGGGTACCGTTACTGATAACAGGCAAGTCCATGGCACGCCCATCCGATTGGCTCGTGCAAACACGCCGGGTGCCTTGCCTTCTAGCGCCAGGCCGTGTAATGTGCGCGATGCGATGTACAGGTCCGAGTTAGCGGCGCTCAGCGTAAATATCAGGATGATCGCGTTGACGACATCATTTAGTGACCCGATATCGACCAGCGAGATCCCTGTCGTGGGGTGACCCGAGTTAGTCCAGGACGACGGAGGGAGCCGATAGTTTCACCGACGACGATCGGCGACGCTGCCGCGCCCGGCTGGGCACTATTGGCAACGAAAAGTGCCTTGTAGCAGCATGATCAGCCATTCGAGTCCGACACGCCCCTCCGTTCCCATACACGCACCTTGCTCGTGCTCGGCACGACCAAGCTCATCACGAATACGGTCCCAATGTAGAAGACGCATATTCGAACGAACGTTCGTTGGATGGCGCGAGGGACATTCTCCTTTGGGTTTTTCGTCTCTCCCACCGTGACGCCGACGAGCTCCGTCCCGATGTATGCAAATAACGCGGTGGTCAGGGTACTCCAGAAGCCCAAAAAGATCGCTAGGTGATCGTTGTGGACATGTGACAGGAGATAATTACCCATGGGGCCGTTGGGGGGCCGCCAGTATCGAAATCCAATCCGGTCATGCAAGGGGTTACCACCGAGATCAATGACGATACCCAAAAGGATGAAACCTGCCAACGAGAGAATCTTGATGCTGCTCATCCAGAACTCGAGCTCCCCAAAGACGCGCACACCCAACAGGTTGACAAGCAGAACTTGGAACAAAGATCCATCTTTTTTGGAACGAAGTGCTCAGAGTAAAAAACGCACTCACTGCAAATAATATATATAGCTAACAAAACAAATAGTGACTCGTCGATTGGTTGTAACGTGTGAGGAAAACGAACCTGTCCACACCTCGAGCGGTACTGACCGCGTCCAATACTGCATGACGATGCAAGCCGCATTGATATTACTGGCTGGGGCAATGAGGTATTTCAATAAATAATTCCAACCCAAAGCAAAGCCAAGCGCAGGGTCCACGAAACGCGTCGCGTAACCTGCAAACCCTTTCTTGTGAGGCAGATAGGCCGACATCTCCCCAAGCGCGACCATGACGAGGTAGCAGAGTGCGCCTACGAATGCATACGAAAGACAGAGCCCGAGAGGGCCGCCGCGGACGAGTGCGGTCCCAGAACTGATGATAAGCCCCGTTCCAATGGTACCCCCCAGCTTTTGAAACCGCGTGAGACCTAGTCAGTCGGGCATGTGGCAGGTTGAAACGCACGGCGATCATTGATATGTGGCGACTTTCTAACCCGCGATGAAGGGTGCTGGCGTGTTTCATACTACCATCCTGATGGCTGGTTGGAATGGTGATGTTGCCCATCCTTCACGGAGTGAAACAAGTATCGTTCCCCGTGATAATCACCTTGGGACCGGTGTGAACATGGCGTTTTTCTGGAAACGTGGGTTGTTGAAGGGGATGAGAAATTTTGCAAGTGCAGGAATACAACCGAGCTCAGGCTCGGGTCCGAAACACCGGAGATAAACATCGTTCGGCAAAAGATAAGGACAAGTTGTATGTACATGGGAGGCTACTACTGTCATAGTTTATGTTTGATCTCTTTCCGTGCGATCATCCCGAAGCGACGAGTGGGTATTCCAGTAACAAGTCTTTCCGCTTGTGCATAACTTTCCCGGAGATTGACAGCGTCGGGGTTATTTCTCTCCGACAACGCCGTTTTGAGAAGGGCCTTGATGGACACTATGGACGAATGGTCCAGGCCATCAAGCTCAGACAGCAGGTGTTCTCGGACTGCCGCATGGAACAACTCGGTAGACTGAGAAGGGAATATTTTGCTGCCGAAAAACATCTTATTATTAGCAGCCAGGATGGTAGCCAGCAAACACACTTGATAAAACCACATTCGAAGAGTTCTTGTGCGTTCTTTTTCTTGTTGAACAAGAGGACCTCGTTTGCCTTGCTCAGACCCACTGCACATGGTTGGCGAAACCGGAAGGGACGAATTCAAAAAAGACTTACTCCGGTTGATGAAACCGACGCTCGCTCCCCCCTCAACCGCCAAGCCTTGAAACAGTGTTGAAGGGAAAGCAAAGCCACTGCAGAATATAACGCACCCAGAAAGGAAAACCCGACATACAACCATACATTAGGCAAGGCGTAGATAAAGTCGAAGTTGCCAAGGAACGCTGGTAGTATGTTGCATGATTAGTGCTATAGGATCAGACGTCAAGACGTCAGACTCACCAGCCGCAATGCCTAGGTGACTCCATAAAGTGTTCAGCGTGAATCAACCGCTAGGGCTGCTTACCCATCACAGGTCCGTTTAAAGCAGCGACTAGGATCTTGCTGTGGGTATTGAGCTGGAAAGATGTGAATGGATGGACTTTGCGGTATACCAAGTGTCACATACCGCTCGCGTGCAATCTGTGTTGGCCGAAACGACTCGGGTGCGGAGCTGGTCTCGCACTGTTGGCTCGATATATCTCGTGCTCTTGACATTAGTTCCTCTGTGATATTAAGATGAGTGTACGGGGAAGACGCTGAACGCGCGATAGCCACTCACGCGCAAAACCAATCTCCACTGGCTATAGCAACCGAACTTCTTAGTTGGATTATAAGGACTCAAATTGGTTAGAGCAACTCACCTTGCCATATTGTGACGATGACATCGTCCCGTTTATCGATATCTCTCAGCGAGTTTGCGAAATCGTCATAGTCTGTCATGTGTACGACATTCAGCACCTAGCGCTTACTTTGAAGCGACGTCTGTCAGTCTAATGCACACCTTCAGCCGACAATGCGTTGAGTCTCCGTGGTTCGTTGAGTGTAATGGTTGCGATTCCTTGAGAGATATGCACCCGGATTTTACTCAGCCCCATGGTGGATGGTGGATGAGACTCAAGATGCGGAAATTGAGTTGGTGCCTCGGCTCCCGGCTTTGCCGACATAGCCGATTTCTCGATCAGGATGGCGCCACGACAATATTAATGACGGCATTCAATGCGGCCAGCTGCCAGTGCAGGAGAACAACTTCTTGAAGCCGCCGCAGCAATTGAATGACGGTTTACTAAGGACTCTGCCGGACATGGCGCCTGAACACAGCAGCGGCACTGCCAGTGGACACACCGAAAATGTCCAATCGCTGACTGTACTGGAGCTGCCCCGAATCAGAATTCCTCAGTGAGGTACCCGCAAAAGATCTTTTCGGTCACTTCGGCGGTGCCATTTTGATTCGCTGGACAGGCTCGATGATCTCAAATCAGTTACCATTTGATGGAGATATTCATATGAATCACTCGTCGGGCCAGGCTCTGCTTGGATTGTTTCGCCTGAGGCTGTCCAGCAACGCGTGTGCGCTCGAGCGGTGCACTCGTTTGGTCCCTCTTGCAAGGCACGATGGAGTGCGTGTCCCACAGGTTCAAGTTTCTGGCTCACGACAGGAAGACGATGGGTTACACATTACCAGTCGAAGTCGGAATATTATAGGGTATCGAATCTGACCGTTCCATGGTCTTGCTGGACCAGAGACCTTGCTTGCAAAGGAAGGTTGAAATTTCAATCTACCAATTCACAACTTTGATATGTACTACATGCAGTTATTCGTCCCGTCATACGCTATCTCTCACGTCCACAAATCAAGGATCTTCTTCGCTGCGGCTGCCAGCATAGACTCTTTCCCTGTGCCAGAGCTTGACTTTGATAGGTCCTCAAGAATAGATCTAGCGTTGTCTTTGACTACGTCCAATTCTTCTCCCGTTGTTCGCTTCCCCAGTTGTCCGAGTAGGGCACAGATGTTGATGCGAAGCTCAATAGGATATGAGACCAGTTCTGACTGTTTGGGGCTGGAGGCATCGTCGTTACTCAGTATATTCAATAGATGATCGAGGGTACGTTTCTGAGGAGGAGCATGATTGCGCGCAGGAGAAGTGATAATGGGAGAGTCTGTGTCGCTATTGGTCAACGCCAATGTCGACATCGACGCAGAACCTGGGGCGGGAGGGGCTGCTTCATCCGGGAGGGGTGCCAAAAGAGTCTGCAGGACCAGTTGGCCTAACGGGAGTAAGCATAATAGTCGCACATATGAACACAACGAACGTACCCCCATCCTGGTGGGTACTCAGTAGACTGAGCGCAACGATGGCCTCGTTGATCAGGATCGGATATTTTGCACTTCTACCTATGAGCGCGGCCAGGGCGTCGACACATGGTGTCGTAACCAGCGCTTGCATCGCCCATTCTCTTTTCTGCTGTCGTGTCTTGTTCTCTTCTGCGCTCCGTTGTTCGACTGTGGGATCACTGGACCAAAGTGATTTAATGAGATTGACAACGACGCGGGTCCCTTCGCTCTTGATAGCGACCGTATCGGATCGTCTGATCAAGGCGAGCAACTGCAAGAGCCCTGTTATCGTGGTGGGGGAGTCATTCGTGGGCAATATGACGGCAAATGAATTGTCAACTGGAGAAAATGTACCGTTAAAAAAATGAGCTGGGTGTAGGAATATAGAACTTACCACTGTTGTTACAGAGATGCTTCATAACGCCGATTGCATTGACTTGCACGATGTCTGCCATGACATCACTACGGTCGTCCCAAACGCCGCTTGTCACGATACGCTCGATTACTCCTGCGTTGCTCAGAGCTGTGCGATTTGAGGAAGACTGAATGGATGCTTGAGAAAGATGCTTGAGCAGGCCAATCACCCCGTGTTTCAACTTGAGGTCCGTCGCTGGCGAGAGCAAAGTTTCCGAGGACAGTAATTGGGCAATGTTGTGTGGCGGCGATAGTAATAGGGTGGCGTGAAACTCTACAAATGGGAAATAATAAGTTCTGCATTCAGGGTGAAGTAGCTTGTTTAATATGATCACCTCTTCTCGTCAGGTTCCCGAGAGCAAGAGTGGCACATATTACCATGTCATCCCTAAGGTTTCCATAGTTGCCCGCATTAACAAAAGTGCGAATCCAGTTGATCATGCGGCAAATGAATTTGCCACCAGGGTATGTATCTTCCGAGTCGTCACAAAGTACATCCGCGTTTTTTTCTTCTCCAGAGACTTCCACCACCGCTTTAATTACAGCGGCCTTACAGTCATCGAACGCCTTTTCTTGGCTCCGAACCTCACTGTCGTCCAGACTGGTTTCGTGCTGTACATACCAGAGTGGTGCATAGCTTCCTTGCTCGATAAAGTTTAGCATCAGAGTCAGGCACGGAATGTCCTGATGCTCTGCGGGGAACACGAACCCGCGAGCTAGCGACAAGCGGATGTCCTCGACATCTAGTGCGAGCGACTCGAGGTGAGAACAAGATTCTGAGAGCAGATCAAAATCCGCGCGCAACAAAGATGTTCGGAGCTGTGAGGGCTGCGCGAAATTTGGAGGGGGCGGGGCAGTTAGCAATGGTGGCGTGAATGCGATTAATGGCTGTATGAGGAAAGGGAGGGCATTGGCATCAAAAAGCGGATGCGCTGTGGTACAATCAGACGCGAGGGTGACATTCGCTGAACGAACTAACCGTCATCCCTGAGTTCGGTGATAAGCCTCCAGGTCCAATTGGAAAGCCCGATACGCAGAGTCCATGACTCCACTACGTGCTCCGAAATGTCGTTCAGTCCAGACGACTCTAGCGGAAATAGGCTTGTCGAATCTCTCATCCAGGCGCCGACAGGATATATCGCGGAAGATAGCCGCAGAAGGGTCATAGCGACTTCGAGAGATGTGAGCCGGCACTTGACCGGTTCTATATTACGGGGATAATATCAATGTGCGTCCCGTCTACGAGACATGGACTCACCATGTCCGAGAGATGAATTTAGGAGAAAACCAGTTGCAGTCTTGATGACCTGTAGGTGCGAGATAGACAATGACAGTGGATAGACTTGCGGCTGAGGGAGTAGATGCTCTGCATAGCCCTCGAGTAGAGATACGGTTGCTTGTGGGAAACCAGCCTCCAACAAGTGCCCTCTATTTGGGTCTGAGTAAAATAAGCGTAAGATACAGGTGCATTCGAGGGATCAGTTGTGCGCACCATGTTCGACACACAGGTTGGCGCTGACGCGAAGGATTTCAAGTACGGTGGTGGCGCGAGCATCAATCGGAATGGATGATCCACAGAGCGCTTTGGATAGAAGAGAGGTGAGGTTCTGTGGCAAGATACTTGCTCCCAGAGTCGTGTGGTTATCCTCTGTGGGATGGTGTCGATCTCGTCAATTCGGTATGGCAGTTTGCATTACTTACCTGGGCCATTCCTGATGCGCAGCAGATTCGCGAGATGTCTGCAAACGAGCTCCACGTTGAGCCACAGTTCCTCCCTGGGATGAGATGAGAGCTCGATCGAAAGTGAGTTCAATTTGGATGCACTCTCTGCGCAAGTCAGAGTTAACGGCGTGGTGTCCATGACGGTGCGAGTCAGCGCTGTCGGTCGATGGACGAACGAGTGAAAGAAACAGGGACGATGTTCAGGGCTCGCGAAGAACACGAGTTGAGTGACGGGCGTTACTTGTTCGTTACTTTGAGCTTACCATGATCGGTAACCGTTGTACTAGTCGTTACAAGTTTCACTGCCAGACATTGGTCGATTCGTGGCCTTGTCACAGTCAAATCCGAGATGGCCTGTTGCGATTCAGGGATCTTGAACTCATTGACCAACTGGTCCAGTTGCCCAGGCCACCTGCAAACATTTTGTAGCTCAATCGCGCTAGTTTCTACTAGTCAAGATAGTAAATCAGCAGACACTGCATAGCCACAAGACTCCTACTCCTGCCAGTGCTTCGACTTCCTCGTCCATAAAGAAATGCCAACTTCGAAGCGAAACAAGTCCAAGAAATCAGCATCCGCCACGCCATCGGACTCCTTGCCTCCACCCGTCACCAACAACAATTTGGCGGATGATCTGTTCGCCGAGCTCGACTCAAGGAATCGACAATCCCAACCAGAACCCGTCGTAGAACCTCCTGTGAACAAGGCCGAGGAAAAGGTCGGGCCGGGCTCCAAGAAACAGAACTCAAAGGTGCGACACCTTGCAAGGCAGGTGAGTGGAGCGTTTCATGCCATGCAAGACTGAGTTCACTTCAAAGGTCCCACTCGTGTAGGCACGAAAG
>JBBPOC010000682.1:0-14624 GCA_038091235.1 Tylopilus rubrobrunneus | reverse complement strand
ATGTTCTAGAACATGATCGAAGATCATGTGATAGGACTATTGTTATCGTCCAATGACCATATGGACCTTATCTATGATGTCATATGATAAGAGATAGCTGACTCATATGATGAGTAAAAAGGATAGCATAATGAGATAAGAAAGATAAGGGAGTCTAGACCTTTCTTCCAGAAACGGTAGCTTAGTAATAGAATTCCAGAAATAGAATACTACCGTTTCAACACTCCTCGCTATTCATTTTGCGAATGGAATAAGATTGATCTTTTTGCGATTTTCTTCGAACCTCTGCCATGTGACATTCTTGGTAAAGATGTCTGCAAGCTGATCGTTTGTTGGAACATAATAGATTTTGACTATGTCCAGAGCAGCTGCTTCATGAACGTATAGATCTGGGATGTCTATATGTTTGGTTCTTCCTTCTTGAGCAGGGTGAGAGGCTAGAAAGATAGCGCCTTGATTATCACCATTGAGGGGTACAGGACGAGACATGTTGTATCCGAACTCTCGAAAGAGATTGCGGATCCAAGTAATTTGTTTTGAAGTCTCTGTCATCCCAACAAATTCCATCAGGAAATTGATGAGAGTCTGCTCAACTCTTATATGGCATTAGCACATTTAACAAGTACATATCTTTGTATCATTCTGATACACAATTAGTTCATGTCATTTACTCCCTGGAAGAGTTGAGATGTATTATAATATATGTAAGACTTTCATTGTCTCTCATTCCTATCAAAATGCTTTTTTTTATCATTCAAAATCCATAATGAGCAACTTGATCAAAACTCACTCATTGCTTGATATGACCAGTTATTTCTTTACTAACATTCTGATCATATATCAATTGCTTCCATAGCACTATCAAAACTCACTCATTGCTAGATATGATCAGCTATTTCTTTACCAACATTTTGATCATATGTCAATTATTGGGATACTACTATCAAAACTCACTCATTGCTAGATGTGATCATCTATTTCTTTAACTGACCTTCTGATCATATGTCAATTACTGGAATAGCATTATCAAAATAACACTTATAATTCTTTTTGTCTACTATCTAAAGTTGATTCATCTGATTGTGACATTCCATCTTATATACTAGGCCAACATTGTCTATCTACCAAAGTTTATCTGATATGTATAAATTGATATATTTGATCACATTTACTTTTCTAATAAAATTGAAAATATCACTCACTCTGACAAAGTTGATCATATTTTCCAAAATGATATATCAAATCAAATCAAAAACATCTATGTTTTATTAGATAATCAGGATCTTCATTATACATCTTACAATACAATGATCATCTTCATAAGTCTAACACAAATGATCTAATTTATAAAATAGCCAAATATGAGATATTCTAGCTTGACATTGAATGTGATCCATAAGACCATACTTAAAAGTCATGTCAGAATTTTCTAAAATAAATTTGATGGTCAACATTAGACTGTGAGCAATTATAAAAACATCTATCCTTGTGATGAACTTGGTCAACAGTATCAAACTGGGAGTACTGATCTATTGTTTTTCAATGATAGAGTTGTGCAGCTTTATCTTTGCTTATTTTCTGATCATTCTTGTAAGGCTAATACAAATAATCTAATCAATATGATTGTCAAATGTGAAAGACTCTAGCTTAGTAATAAATTTGATCTATATCATCATACTTAAAAGACCCTATCAGAATCTTCTAGAATAAATCAATGGTCAGGTCTACACTATGGACAATAGTGAAACTACCTATTTTTGTGGCAAACTTGGTCATTAGTATTAAAATTGGAGTATTGATCTCTTGTTTTGTAATGATAGAGTTGTACAGTTGTACATTTGATCATTTTTTGATCATTCTTGTAAGGCTAATAAAAATAATCTAGTCAATATGATTGCTAAGTGTGAAAGACTCTAGCTTAGTAATAAATTTGATCTACATTATCATGTTGATAAGCCCTATCAGAATCTCGAATAAATTTAATGATGAAGACTGCATGCACTATGAGAGCATACCCTACCATGTCACTTGTTTGAGCCCATATGATCATTTGCCTCATAGGAACAAAAATAAAAATCATTAACTCAATCCAACCCATAGCATTGCACATTGTATGTAACATGATTCATTCAAAGCATAGCAAGCTGTACATGAATGATATTAGTCAGAGTCTGACACAGCCACTGCATTCCTATCATTGCTCTCGGCGCGCTTCTGACGGATCCTAGCAAGAGCGCTATTCTTAGATGGGACGCGTTCAATATCCGAGTACAGAGGGAATATTTGGCTGTTTCTTTGTGAGTTGATGGGTTAACAGTGTACAAGAAATCTTACCGATTCCACCATACAACGAGTTGATCAACCTCCTCTTTTTCCTCGGGATCCTCAAGCAGCTCCAAAATGCTGCTGTAGAAGCGCTCGGAGTCGGTGACGAGGTCCGTTCGCGAAAACACCTGGGCCGAAGTCAGTGCAAAACGAGCCTATGGTAGAGATGAGTTCAAGTAATTACGCGCTCAACCCTGCTTACCTGTGTCGCGACGTAAGCAAGCGAGGCTTTTGTCACTGATCGCATGCCATGGATGCGCGCATTTCCAGAGCGCGTAGCCTTCGGTTCCTGATCTACAGAACTAGGCGACGTGAAAATGTGCTTGAATGCCTTCAAATAGTCAATGTCAGTTGGTACAAACTATGATACTATGCCCTATCAACTCTTACCGACACGAGAAGGCCACTACGAAGAAGCCCGTTCCACGGATCCTCGGGATCATACATATAATTGGCGTACAAGAAAACGGGCCATTGATCACCGGCGACTTGCAGCTCGCCGGTCGAGAGTTTCGTCCGGGTCCTACATGCAGTGTCCACTTCAACTAAGTAATATGATAGCATGAAACAAAGTACTCACGCAGTGTTATTCCAATCCAGGCCTGCCGGACAGAGCAGGGCCCCGGTGCGATCATGATTGAAGCCACGTCCCGACTTTACGTTGCGAGGGATGTGGGGACTTAATGATTGGCCTTTCGGAGTGATCCAATCGACAATGGCGGCTTTCATACCCTTGGTGTCGTCGGCCCTAGCTCCATTCGCACCTTTCTGAATCTGTGAAGATTGACGAGCCTGATAAATTCGCTCGGACCGATGACAACGAAACTTACAAGGTCTGCTATGGCAATTACTTCGTCTTCCGAGCGCTCCATAAGTCGATTTTCAAGACCTGGTACAATCCGAAGAAGCTCGCGAAACACGGCAGCCTCTTTCCTGTCACTGCAGTCTGTCAGAGTTCGCCAAGACGTTGTAAGATGTTAAGAACGAACGCAGCTGTTAACGAATCTTCAGGAACGTCGGTAGACATGGCCTGGATCCCATTCGTAATGAGGGTCTGCACATTGCAGAAAGCGTGGACAATCCGGCCGAAGTGGCGCCCGTGGTGGACTAACGGATCTTGGGTGGTCCTGTTAAACGTGCGAAGGTTAGGGATTACTCGGATTCAAAGACACTCACGGCTTCTTCCTGGGACTCATCTGTAAAGCGCTAGAACATCGTTTCCTACCAGCCGTAGGCTGATCCAACTCGGAGTCTCCGGTGGCACCTGAGGCGCTCGACATCGAGGCGGGTGAGAGAGGCGGGTGAGAGAGGAAAGATAAGGGGACGGACTCAGTGATGTGTTTTACAACGCAGCCTTTATACTCTTTCGTGCAGACGATGCATAGGGTCAACAAGCATCACGTTCAACGGAACTGACGCACCTGAGGCAGTCTTCGGCAAGTTTCTGAGGTGACACAAACAAGCGCATGTTTCCCATCACCGACGAAGTCACGTCAATACTAGTGCAGGTGAGGAAATCTGACCCAAACAAGCCCATGTTTCCCACCACCAATGAAGCCACGTCAGTGCCAGTGACGCAACCGATCTAGATTCCGAGCCGTACCTTTAATGAAGTCCAGTCGTGTCCGAGTCGGCAATGGATTAGGTTGAGTACTACCATGTCCCAAGACGGTGTTTGTTACTGAAGCTCACTTCGCAGGGCTTTCAATCATGTAGGTGCATTGACCTTGATCACGTTGTGACTCACGGTAATGGACATCCGACATTCACCACATACCTGTGCACCCGCAAGGTCGATTGTTTAGCACATGGGAATATCGGTAACGAACGCAGAGCCAGCGCCCCGCTCCCGGATCACCCACTTGTCGGCTTGAACGGACTCGGAACTCACCGCTCTCACCCCATTTTTCCCATCCCTCGTTGGCAATCTTTCAGCCCAAGATTCGCCACGTCCGCAAGGCTTATCCATTTGCAAGGTCCGTCTCTGGCATATGGGAATATCGGCAATGAATCGTCCACAGGTAGCTCCCATTTGATCATTTTGTACTTAAAACGAACAGGATCGTCGTACTCGTCAGTTGCAACGAACTCTCCCATAACACTCATGGCTGAGATCCGGCAGCTCAGTCTGGGGTACGTTCACTACACACCAACATGACCCGCGAGCCATTTTTAACACGCCGGTAGCCTCTCCTCCGCCGACTCCGACACCTATGTCCCAGATCACACCGTGCGCCCAGACCTCCTAGGTGAGCAATTGCCACTCCAAGCGATACCGGCGCCAATTTGTTTAACTTGTGGCAGGCTTTGACACTGCGCGGCAACTTGCTCGCAGACGCTCTCGCTCAGCCACTGACGGCCTCCCGACTGACCATCGTGCCCGGGAGAGATTAGCAGCATCCCTGCAAGAACTGTGTTCTACCCTCAATCAAGAAACACGAGGGATGAAGACCCAGCTATACCAGCTATTGAGTGATCTGCCGGCGAATCAGTCTTTGCTTCATTGTACTGTCCCGGACCATACCCTCCAGGATCAGGTCTGTAGGATATGTCGGCGTTACAATAGTCCTCAGCAACTACAATTTGTTAGTTTTGAAGCGTCGTCCTTTGGCGGCACTGATCCCTAAATCACACCTTCCTTAATAATCACCCTTCCCTCGAGCTTGAGCAACGAACCACAATGAGTAGCAGAATTGTTCAAACATAAACTCATCGTTTTATGCAGACTGGGTGTAGCATACACAAAGAGTACAACAATTGGGGGGCAACGTCCGCGAGAAAGAACAAAAAGATACAAGACGGTGACTTGCAAATTCTAACAGCTAAAGAGACATCAGTGAATGAGTATGCGTGTAGTGTGAAACATGCTGACCTACATTCATCCTCTGCTCACTATCTGAGCACGAGGTCCATGGAGGGCCAGCGATCCACCACTCACAGAGCTGGCGTAAGGGGGGACTGCGTAAGAAGACCCCACGAGAGAGGGAACGGGATGCACCGCCGCACGACCAATAGTCAAAAGGTATGAAGCATGTGGATTGGAGGGATCCAATGCACCCAAGAATCGTGTGTGCGCTACTTCAATGGTCTCAACAGAAAGGTGTTGGGCAATCGACTTCTCGATTTGTTCCAACGAGACCTGAGCTTCCAGCAGTTGCTCCATGGCTGCTTTCTTTGCTTTCAATGCAGCACAAAAAATGTCAGCCTGCCGCTTGGCAGCCTGCTCGAGAACCAAGCGCGCCAGCGCAGGGTCCTGGCTCAAGGGTTTTGAGATGAATAAGCGATCAACGATATGCTTATAAAAATTACCTTGACCATATGAGCGCTGGTTGTTTCGTTATGGTCGCTCCGAGCCTCGCCCAGCCCCTCGACTGAGTTGGGCAGCAATGACGTAGGAGAAGGGAGGGGAGGGGTACGCAGAGAGACACGACGGGAGAATTCGACGTCGAGGGACATAGGAGTTAAGGGAAACGAGAGGAGTCGAACGAGGGGGAGGGGGGGGGGGAAGCTGTCAAGTGATACTAGTGCACTGTGGGAGTCTCACCCTGATTATTTATACTGTCCTATAGTGCTTAGCATGTTATCATAAATCAGCTGAAAGTGTCCGACTCGGAGTTTGATTTCAAGTATCCAGATTTAGGACGTGGGTTTCCTGCGGCCAGGCACAATCACTTCGAGTACATTCTACGGACTCGGGGTCTCCGAGTCAGACACTGGCGTTGCTAAGGCTTCAGATCCAGACTTCAAGTTGTTTCGTCGAAGGGCCTCGTGACCCAGAGAGTTGGTGACTGGTGCTAATCCATAGGTATAATATGAACCTGGTCGGAATCCGCCCGTACACTAAGCAAAGTCACGTTCCCCCGTCGTCTCGACTTGAGTAGTTCCGGGCTATAAACTGTGAACACAATAAAGGGTGAGCGTGACAACGAGAACTGTACCATGGATGCGGCGTGTCTCCAGCACTTCGTAAATGGTTCCATCGTTGGTCCCGCGTGATCCTGGATGACGATCAACAGGTAACGTCACAATGATTTGAATGGACATACTTAATTTTCTTTACCGAGGGTGGTTCCTACAATGCTCGGAATGAATTTTGCAGCAACGGCTTCAAGGTCGAAACATTTACTGATCGCTGTGAACGCTGAGAATCCCGCCACTCGCACGTGCAAAAAAAATCCTTGAGTACCTTGAACGCGGACACGAGGACTTTCGCTTGGTGTTGTAACCCAAGCAAGGTCCTAGTCATCGCTTCAGGGTCGCTTTGAAGATGTGCGTTCTGATCGGAGAGCGCCACGGACCGAAGCGACGAGGGTATACGAGTACCACGGTCAAAGGGGATGCCTGCTGTTCGATTTTGAGGTTGATTTTGCTGGGAGGACGTGAGATCTGGATTAGGATGACGAAGGGAAGTGTACCCGTCAGCATCAGAGGTTCTGATGAATCACCCTTAGTGACAGGTGGCTTTGCAGAAATGACCACGTGGAAGGGCTTTAGAACAAGGGGACTCGGAGGAACAGGTGGGGAAGGGTGATGTACAGGAGTGCGCGGTGGTAGGAGTACAGGTACCCGGCGTTCATTACTGGCTGCGAGTTTGTCAGATTTGAACGGGAGATGCGACATCGCGCCAAAAACGTACCTCTCCAAGCTTTTCTCGCTCCCAATCCACAGCGGTAAAGACGGGTGGAAACGTGACGAAGTATAGAATTTTGGGACGAGATGCTGCCGTGGATCGTATACCGTCCCGTCTCCACCATGGAGGTTCGTCGACTCACCTGCAACGTGTGGGGGTTGTCCATGATGACGTCCCTGGCTATCCGAGGGTGAATCTTGTGCCGAACCGCCAGCTTCGTTGGGCAAAGTTGCAAACAACGCCTCATCCCCTCCATCGTCTTCACTGTTCGAGAAAGGTGCGTGGCCTACAAGTCGCGACGCATCCACACCGTAAACACCACCGGTTTCCGCAGCATACTCTATCGAGACAGCGCGTCCAAAGCCCACGGCGACAAGAGGACGTGGTCCATCGCCCGCTTCGTTATGGTCATCGTTGCCACCCGACCTTCAAAGGGTGTAGAGACGTACCACAGGTGAAGCATCTCATCGTCTCCTTCCCCGTTGTCGTGGGTGTCAGGCGTCGGCGTACTTGACGTCGATGGCTCGCGGACGATTGGGACGCGGAAGTAATGTTGCGCAAGCACGAATCGTGTACGATGGGTATCGGGAACGTGTGCTACGAGGAGGACAACTGTACAGCTTAGTCGAGGAACGCAAGGTAGTGTAGGCCACCGTTGTCGAACGAAATGAGCTGGCTCAAAATACCAAGGTGGGAAGCGATAAGGGCTGGGAGCTGGTGACGATGACGATGACGGCTTATCAGAACGCAAAGGATAAATCATGTACTCTCAGATACTCACCGGTAGGGTTATTGCTCGCTACCCAGAGGAATGCGCCCAAGAGGCGACGTGGTGGATCCAAGAAACGTTCATAACCACTCCGGTTGTACTGGAAGGATGTCGATGAAAAGAAAATGAGTTTGTGTTCGTGTATAGGTTGGGAAGGAGATTCAAGAAGGATTCCCGCGCGAAGAGGACCTTGAGCACTGGCACACCGGCAGCCAGGGCAGTTTGGATAGTCCAACGGGGTAGCACAATGGTAAAGAGGATGCGTTGGCATATCTTGATAGCCATCGGCGCAGTCCGGAAGAGGTGACGCAGTACATGTGGATATAGGTGAGCGTGTAGGATAGAATCCGCAATGGTGCTGGATACGTGGAGAGTTGAGTCTGTTGGGATGATCCTTGCGATGAAGGCGGAGGCGAGTTCGCTGGACTCTCTGCACGGGAGTAGCAATGAGATTAACAAGGGTTGAGACAGCGAAGAAGGGTAATCTCGTACTTCTGGCGGGAATGCGAGCTTCATCAAAACGAACTCCATGACTCGATTGTCACCATAGCTGTTGATCCAAATGAGTGCCGAGCGATAAAAGATTATGCACCGATACACTTACGACCCAGCAAGGACCCGAGCCATTGTGAAGTATACTGCTCGTTCATCGAATTCGACTCGGCATTTTCATAATTCCCACTTCTTTTCAGCGTCTACGTCCCCTCGACCGACTCCGTCATCATCGCCGCTGTCTTCCTTAGAATAGTATCGATCCGCCTTGTAACCATCTTTTGAAACACGCTCACCACTATTCCGTTGCGTGGAGAGCGTACGCGGGTCCCATTCCCCGAGACAGGCGTCGCATGCAACATCTTAGCAAATGACCCGACGGCTCTTGGTTGCACAAAAGGTGTATGAAGATGTTATCGGGGATAAACGGTCAATTTCTTCGTTGGGAGGGGCGGAGATCTTTGCGTACCATTGACCGGATCTGTGGGATGAGGCGAATGGGATTGCAGAAAAGAAAATATAGACCTCGCAGGATGAAGTGCGGGGGCCCTCCAGCCCTCTCAAAGCTGTGTGTTTTGTCGACCGTCTTGATTATATTCCGAGTAGATAGACCCGAGAGACGTTGGAATGTTGGAAGAGGCAAGGGCCGAGAGAGAGCAAGCAACCCATGGGCGAGTGCACGGTAGACGGGTAGAGCGAGAGTAAACGCCCGAAGGGAGTTGCAAGTCTACGATCCAGAAAATAACCAAATGAATGATCTAGAGTAAATGAATTGCGGCCGCCGTGTTGAACTCACCACTTGGAGATTGTGAAAATCGTCGATGTACTAAGACACCGCGATGTTGAACAAAAATGTCAACGGACATGATGGAGGGGATATGGCAGATGGATGGACGTGATCAGGTTTAGTGTTGGTCGAGGAGGAGGAACGCGGATCGAGTGGGAGGGTATGGGAAGTGGTGAGAGGTTTGTGAGAGGTTCAGTTGATTTGTGCGGTTACACCATTCCTAATTTGGACAGCAGCGCAAACCTAGTACATGGCTTATAATAATGATCGGCTCAGTCTTCAGCTTTTCTCCCGCCATCCGGATCTTTGTAGCATCCCGTTGCCCCACACAATGGGGTCCTGCCTTCCCAAGTTGAAGAACCCGGTAACGCGACAGCGAGTGCCGATTACCACCCCGGCACTGGTGCTTCGCGACTCGGAGAACCCACCGTCTCCGAGTTGTTCGCTTCCCATTCATCAACGGACATTTATCCTGTTAAGATCGGTCATCGTTTCATCTTGCCGCTGATCGGTGTGCCCCGCTTGTCTCGCCGTAGTGCTTCATATATATACCACGACATGACTAGAATACAAAAATCAGAACAGGGCGTCGATCGACGAGCATCACAGAGATTCGTAATATCAAATATAACACTGACTCGAAGTATTGCATCCGGCCAAATTTATTCCAACTATCCCACAAGCGAACCTTGTCCCATCTACTCGTAAACGTTCAGCGAATTGAGAGTAAAGTAGGCATTCTTGAACATTGAGGGATCGGTATTCACATAGTCTTGCAATTTTAGAGATGAGCACATGAATTTCGCCCACGAACAACATACCGGCACAGGTCGAGGGGCAGCCAGATGTTCCGTAAACTTGGGCATTTCCAGCCCATGCACTACCTATTAAATATCAATGAGAATTACAATGTTCCTGCGTTCAGGAGAAGACTTATCGCGATACCGAACGAACTGAGATGGGTAGCAAAATCGCAGTTAACGCTTGGAAGGTAGGCAGCGGGTGTTCCCTATCGCATTTTCTCAGTGTCTGATTCACGCTCTCCACGAGTATTCGATGCGTACCCAGTCGTCTGTATCGATCCGTGAGCCAGGATTTGACACGTCCGTTGGAACAGCCGAACTCTTTCGCGACCAAAAAATACACCTTGATAAACGAGGGCCTGCGTTCAATAGCATACCTATTGTGTTCTGGTGTCTCCAAGACGATATAATGGTCGCATCCAAGGAAAAACACTTACCACCCAGCTCCTGCTGAGTTGAACGACGGGCCATAACTATCAGGCGAGTTGATCTTGACACCACAAGACGTGTTGTCCGTCTCATACACATTGCAATTAGTGCCTTGGCTAATTCTATTATGGTAAGGTGAGCGTGCTTCAGATAAATGCATCAAACGAATTACCCGCTCATTGTTCGGTATGAAAGCGTGTGCGACCTGTAACGCTTGTAACTCAGGAGGTTTACAGCAAGCGTGATGAAACGACGAACCTGCACCTGTGTGCAAGGTAATGCTGTCAGGGGACTGAGTACTGATTGTTGACACCTTCTACAATGTCGACTTCTCCCTGGCAGGTTTCACGGACATTGTCAGCGCATGAGTCATGGATATTACATAAAGAAATAAACACGCGTCTGCTAAGCCTGAACTGGATTATTCAGCAGAAAGGATGTACCCTAAAAGAACATTCGTTACTCCAGGTAAGTGACGCTAACGGGTGAAAATCAGCAGTTCAACTAACCCGACCGCATGCGCAAGAAACGGCGCGCTCAGGATCGAATGGACACGACGGAGGTGTTCGAGAGGGCGGATGGCACGGCTTGGAGAAAGAGTGGCGCGAGCAGGCGGGTGGACTTATGGACACCATGTTAGAACAATACGTTAGAGTCAAGGGAACCATACCGTTCACATGTTTGTCCACTTCCCATCCATACTTGCTCAGAACCGTTGTCGTTGAGGACGAGGTGACACCATAAATACCGGTGAAGAGGATAGCGGCGGGGGTCCGCAAACATCTGCGACAATGAGCGCTGCTAGCGGACTTGTTGACATGGTTTGGTAGTTCCTGAACTACGCTTCGGTGGACGAAATGCGGACGTTATTAGCACGAGGAATGATTGAAGCTAACTTTCATATTTATGTTCCAGGGCAATGGATGCGAATAACCTACCATCATCTCAGCATATGATAGAGTCGATTTCAGCAGCTCACTAGAATGCTTCTTGTTGCCATCTTGCGTGGAACCTCAATTTGAATGCCTCAACTTTAATGGGCATTTTACTGGCGCGCGCGTAGCGGTTTGCGGAGTTGTGTAACCGGTTCAGGGTTTCCCTATAGGCCTCGTGGCAGGATTTCGCAAGGCTGTTACCAGTAGTGATGCGCTAATCTGAACCGGACAGACCAGTATTTCAGGTACTCACTCCCTGCGTCCTGCTTCTCGACACCGCTCAGGACATCACTGTGCCCGTCGTCCGGGAAAAAGTGAGGTTGTGCGTCGTATTGTGCACCGGAAGACTCTTTTATTTATTCTGAAAGCTAAACATCGGTCACGCCCCGGGTTCTATAAAATTCCCATCAACGAGACTTTGGGTTCTCATATCAACAACAGGTGTATGACTTCGGAGATCGTTGCCATCTGTAGGAAGAGTTAGTCACCCAATTGCTTTCGTTAGGCGGTACAGTGCTTCTCCCACGAAAACGTCCATGAACGGATAGAGGAGGAGCAACGCTGAAAACACCGTAAGACACCTAGCATTCAATGTCGATGCGCGCATACATGCACCTTGCTTGATAACGATGCCGGGTGCCCATGTGCTCATCGTGTTGCTTATCCGGGCGCGCAAGCTTCCAGTGATGACGAGCGGTGCTTATCCAAAAGTTAGCGACTGTTTGGTCCCGTGCACGTTGTTGAGCAATATGGATGTTATTAGAGAGGAAGAAAGATAAGGGCGTGAGTTGGGATCCAAGAAGCAGAATCGTCATGTCAGACGGGTATTAGGACAGTGAATAAGCAGTAAGAGCCTACAGGTGGATACGTTGAAAAAGGTCTCTTATGGGTGCACTGACGCGGCGTGTCAGAGGCGAGTAAAGTGGCTGAGGCGAAAGAGCGAGGAGAGGTTATTGACAATGGCACGCAAGACGTGCCTTTGGATGTTGTAGCCGGTGTAGGTCAAGTACGCCTTTGGAGATGGTCAGTCGATCTGAACACTGCGAAAAACTGTATGGACGTACCCAGACGAAGCCAGTTGCGAGGCCATTGCTCGCACGTATCCTACGCAGGTTTTAAGAGCGACGGGTATGTGCATGGCATATAGGCGCCGATGACGACGTAGGGCGGAGGCAAATTGAGAGTTGCTCGCCGAAGGTCAGCGGGTACTTGGTTTGGGTCGAAAGTGCTCATGTTTGCAACAACACTTCCACCTCGTCCAGCAACCCGTCCGCGCTGTCACGTTCTTGCACGACGGCAAGGGATAGTGACCGCGTCGCAGGACGCGACGGTGCACAGTGGGACGTAGAGAGTGTGGGGAGCATGGCGACTACTCATCCGCGCTGTTGATGAGGACGGGTACATGGAGTCGCGTGGGACTTGGCAACGCGAGAACCCGGCGTACACTACACACGCGACAAGACGACCGACGACGTGTTCAAATCGCACAAGTAAACTATTTGGTTTTCACTTCTTGAATCTTCATGATGCTTTACTTGTGAACAGTTCCCCTAATGCTAGTGACAACAGCCATCTAGCTGAGTTGTCAACTGGAAATTAACAGCCTGAGGCCTCACTCGCACCGACAGTGAAGATATTCAGTGTACGCATCCGATGTTGGGCTCATCACACTTTATGCTGGCCGTCCGTTCTCGTGGTTTAACCTGTATTATTGCATTAGATCCAGTAGTAACCTATGTCCCATCAGTCGTCTTCTCGTCCACATCACGATGGGTCGATCCCGACGTCCCCCTCACGCACGCGCTCGGTAGTGTATGTCTGAGCATCAATCCGACCCCGTTCAACATCAACGCTGAGTACGGGCACAGCAAGCCACACCGTGATGACGAGGAAGAAAAAGGTATAGCAGATGTTGCCAATGCTGTCCGCGATAAGCCCAACGATCATCGGGCCAACGAACGAGTTCGACTATCGACGACGTCAGCCCAGCACTGATGCAAGAAAACCTCATGGGGCGTACCTTGTCTGTGATGGAAAACAACGCGTACCTGTAAGCCTCTTGCATTGAGTAACGACAAGAGTCATGATCAGCATGAGACGTACCACCGTGCTTCTTCTCCAGAGGGAATGAGTTCCGCATACGGCGCTCGGGCATAGCTCTGAAACGCCCCGTACGCGAACCCTGTTTGATTGTCAGCACCACACCACGACCATGCGGACGACATCGACGTACCAAAGTACACCGCCAATCCAAACACTTCTCCTCGCATCGTCAACCCGCCTACACGCAGCCGTCTCACGAATGGGATGAACCCAAGACACCCATACGCGGGGATGCACGACACGAGGAGGACGAGAAGGACGACTACATAGAGATTCGATCACCCGAAGCGACGCTGGAGGGCGGGAAAGACGGGCGAGCCAAGGATACCACATGCAGGTGTGATGGCGCCGATGAGCACGAGCGATGAAGGGGCCATGTGGAGTGTCGTCTTGCCGAACAGTATCGCCGTCGACGTGATGGTTGTGAAGCCTGCCCGCCAGATGTGAACACGCCCAGCTTGCAAGGGAACAGAAACGCACCGTCTGAGAGGAGGAACCATACCGCAAGGTGTGTTGCAGCCGCTTGATCTCGCACCAGCGGAGCATCGCCCCCAAGCCGCTTCCACGCAGCGATCACCTCCGATCCGACCGTCCACTTGTCGTCCTCCCCTTGACGCCCACCCGCCGCCATCCCACCAGGTAGCCAGAGTGCACCAGGGATCGAAAACAGTATCCACCATATCCCGCTGAGCGCAATCGCGAGCCGCAGCGAGAACGTAGAGCCATCCATCTGTTTGACGGGCACGAGTGCGAGGAGGAACGGGAGGATACCTGCTCCATATCCCGACGCGATCCCCTGTGCCGAGATTCGAGACGTGGCGTGCGAGAGCGCGGTAATGTACGCCCTGGCGCTAAATTATGGTGATCGAGCGAGGCAAGGGTGCAGAGACAAACGATTCGGAGTCCGAAAGAAGGGCGTGATCGATGGGGGACGAGGGCGACGCGGCAGGGCCATCGGGTGAACTGGATGCCGTGTCGAGTTGTTTCCGCGCTTCAACCACCTCTGGAGATTTGCTTGCGAGTGAGGGGAGGTGGGCGTCCATGGCAAAGACAGCGGAGAGAATCCAGAGAGGACAAGGAGAGGGATAGGAAGAGCAGAGCTGCGGAAGCGCCCATGAAAGCAAATGCAACTTGAAGGAGTGGTTTCCGTGTCGTCGCTAGAGGATGTTCAGTGTCCCTGCATGCGGGTGTATTCCGAGGTCAACGCACGGTGGTCCGCGATGCTCCCCATGGATGTGACTTCAATGTATAGCGATGGATATCGAGTTGACATAGAGGCTGCATGTGTTGGGAGGAAGGGGACATCTTAGACTTGTGTTCGCTCGCATTCTCCGCTCACGTCATCACAGGG